>JAPDKQ010000070.1:0-182509 GCA_027569665.1 Aspergillus bridgeri | reverse complement strand
CACCGTTATTTTACGCTGTGGTATGGAAAAATGCCTACATGACTAAAAAACTCTTAGAAAATGGAGCAAGTGTCCACATAAAAGGCTATCACTATAGGACTCCTTTACATGAAATTACCCGTTCACCTTTTACTTCTTATGAGATCGTGACATTATTAACTCGTTGGGGAGCCGATTGGGAAGAACAAGATAATGCAGGTCAAAATGCTTATCATTATTTAGATAACCACAGGCAGAATATATGCGACTTATTCCATAATCAACAAAGGACATTACCTCGTATCGATCAGTTTTTAGTCAATTTTTTTGCTGATATACGCCATGCTTATCAATTAAACGACAAGGTTCCAAATCGTATCATCAGTTATTTTTTACGCGTACACTCTGATTGGGGGTTATTAGAGCACGAAGCGCGCAAAAACCTGAACCAACTCATTAAAGATACTATTCACCATGTTGTGTCGCGTAGCTTTCACGTCAAAATCAGTACTCAATTTCCCTCTGAGTTAAAAGATTTGATCGTGGTGAGCAGTTTGATCAATACCATGCAAGCGCATTATAGTATTCCTAAAGCTGATGGTCAGCTCGTCATGGATCATTTCTTTTGGAAGTTTAAAAATAATCATCGATTTTTAGAAAAAAATGACGAAAAAAGAATAGTCGTGATGTGACGCACTATTATAGCCATTAAATAGTCCGGTTTATTTATCGTTACCATCGCTTTGATTAATTGAAGAACCTTCAACGATAAAATGCATGCGTTCTAATCGTCGCGACTGATTAGAAAAAAGAGCGTGGTCTACTTCTGGGGGTGATTCGAGCGAAATCGGTTGTTGCTGTTCTAGAGTTAAAGTTGGCCATAACCAATATAATAAACTACCTGTCATGGGTGTACGAGCAGATGTTTCGATTACGCCCGTTAAATGTAGTGTTTGTTTGGCGCGTGTGCAGGCAACATAGAATAAACGTAGTGTTTCAGCATAATGATGGGCTTGATCTTGTTGGCGTAGGTAAGCATAGACTTGATCTAAATTAGTTTGTTCATCCGTTTTGAGTAATGACGCAATCAATAAATGTCGGTCATGAGGTATTGGGTCTTCGTCGAATAGAATCAGCGGGTAAGCATTATGACGTGTGGTTTTATGCAAAGACGGTAAAATAACATGATCAAATTCTAAGCCTTTAGCTTTATGCATGGTCATCAAGGTGATGGGGCTGGATTGTGCGGTCTGTGAAGGTTGGGTGTAAACTGTACTGAGTCGCGTTTCGAGTGCATGCAAATCGACTAATGTCTCGCCTACTTGTAAGGAATTTAAGCATTCAAAAAAACGTTCGATATCATACGTATGCGTTTGGGTGCGTTGCTGTATAGCGTATCCGCCGAGTTTATTCCACGCTTGTTTGATTCGGTTTTTTAAAGGCAAGCGTCCATAGCTTGCGATGATAGGTTGCAGTTGATCGATGATATGTTGAATGCGAGTATGCGTTTGAGGATCCAATGGTAATTCATGGCACTGCAGGAGTTGATCCCAAACCAAACGGGTAGGCTGATATTGTTGACAAGCCTGCATAATCGTGTGTAGATCGCGCAGTGAAGCGCCACACCATGGCGCTCTTAATAAGGCCATCCAAGCGATTTCATCACCAAGGTGGACTAAGGCCCTTGTCAGTGTGAGTAGATCTTGAATAACCGGTCGATCTGCCAATGTTTCTATTTCAACGGCTTGGTATTCAATGCCTTCGGCACGTAAACGTTGAATAATCGGCAATAAATGTTGTCGTGTGCGTCCTAAAACTCCTAATGTTTGGTTAGGATGCGTTTGTTTTTTAATAATGGTAACAATTGTATTCAGTTCGCTTTCATCGTGAGGCGTCCAGTACGTTTGTACCGCCTTTTCCGAGGATATGGCTATATTATCTTGTGTGTTAATAGGGGTGGAGTGCACAAATTGTATAGTTTGGGTGGTATGCGCATTCAGTTGGTTAGACATCGCATTAAAGTGTTCATTAACCCATTGAATAAGGGGCGCGGAAGATCGGAAATTGGTGGACAATGTTAAGGTATGTAATTGACATTGCCCGATACCGGCACTTTGCACCATGTTAAATAAACGTACCTCCGCTTTACGAAACCGATAAATGGACTGCATCGGGTCGCCTACTAAAAACAAAGTGCGCTTATCTTGTGGTTCCCAGCCTGCTGTTAAACGCGTTAGAAATCGTAACTGTTGAAGTGAAGTATCTTGAAATTCATCAATTAAAATATGTTGAATTTGATAATCTAAATGCAATAATGCTTCAGTCGGTTGCGTTTCTTCTCCCAACAGGTTGAACGTTCTTAAACTAATTTCAATATAGTCGACGACGTTGTGCTGTTCAAATACAAAGCGTAAAAAAGTGGTTAAAGCGCTTAATACATGAAATAAAGATTTTAATACCGACCATTGAGCGTCTGTATAATAATAAGGTGGTAAAGTGCGAACATGATGCAATGTGAGTCGTAAGCGTGAGTGCTTTTTCAACTCCGCCAATAGAGCTAAACCCTGTTGTTTCATAGCGGCATAGGTTTCTTTTTCATCTGAAGAGGTTGCCTGTTGCGACGCAGGAAACCCTTGTGCCTTCGTTAAGGTGCTGCGCCATTGTCCTTCTTTAGTGAGTAGTAAATCGGCGATCGCTGACCAGAAGTGAGCATCTGTTATAGCGGGAGCGTTTCCTGCTGCTCGCATTTCATAAGAAAAGCTTAATACATCTTGCAACGTTTGTGATCCATTCCGTATGTTGATTGTCGTCAGTAGTTGCTCAAGTCGTTGAACCGTATTTTGGTGTAGCTGAGCTAAAGAATTTTCCAATACAGTGCGTAATTGATTAAAATCTTCCGCCCCTTCTTTGACTAAAAACAACCATTGATCACGATGCGTGAGCATATGGATGAGTAAACGCTCTATTTGTGCATGATCATTGTTTAAATAACGTGCTAATGATACGAGAGCATGTCCTAACGTCGAGTCTTCTTCTAAGCGTGCGAGTAACAATTGTACGGCTTCACGATACAACATTTCAGCTTGTTCGGTTACCTGAGCTGTGGGGTTAAGTTCAGCTTGTAAGGGTAATTTTCGAACCAATTGAGCGTAGAACGCATCAATCGTTTGAATTTGTAATCGATGCGGCGATACGAGTAAGTTCCAGCCTTTTTGCTTTTGCCATTCATATAACTTTTTTGCTAAGGCCCAACGCGTATAATGGTGTGTTTGTGAAGGAGGTTCCTTTTGAGTTTGGGCCGTCTGTAAGGCATCTAAGACGCGAGCCCGCATTTCAGCAGCAGCCTTTCGAGTAAATGTAATGGCTAATACCGATTCCGGTTTGGGGCTCTGACTTAAAAGAGCTAGATAGCGTTGTATCAGCAATTCGGTTTTGCCTGAACCAGCCGGTGCTTGTACAATAAAAGATCGTGTAATATCTAAGACTTGCTCACGTTGAAGTTGGTCAGCTAATAGCGATGTCATGGGATTTGTTAAAGTTAAATCGTGCTGAGAATAAACTTGAGTTAAATTCTGCTATCATACAAGCCATTTCAATACAATTAAATTATTATTTTACCCTATAACATGTTTCAGCATTCTAAACAAAAAACTAAAATGGATTTAATATCGACTCAGAAGTTACAAAAAGTATTAGCCCAGCGCGGGTTCGGTTCAAGACGTTTGATAGAAGAGTGGATCAAAGCAGGGCGTGTCAAAGTCAATGATCAAATTGCATCCTTAGGGCTACGCGTGGATCAACATGCCAAGATTCAGGTGGATGGTCGAATATTAAAGCCAGTTTCAATGATGCAAAACACCGGATTACCCAAAGTGTTGTTATATTATAAACCCAGTGGTGAAATTTGCAGTGAGCGTGATCCAGAAGGGCGACCTACAGTATTTGATCGTTTGCCGAAAATTTATCCTCAGCGTTGGATTATGGTGGGACGCTTAGATTACAATACCTCGGGTTTGTTATTGTTCACAACAGATGGTGAGCTTAGTAACCGTTTATTACATCCGCGTTACCAAATAGAGCGTGAATATGCCGTTAGGGTAAAAGGTGAGGTGACGCCAGCTGCCTTACAACGTTTGAAAAAAGGGGTTGCACTCGATGGTCAAATAGCACGCTTCGTTGATATTAAAGAAAAAGGGCGTGGCGAAGGGCAAAATCATTGGTATCACGTTGTGCTCACAGAAGGTCGTAATCGCGAAGTCAGACGCTTATGGGAATCTCAAGACATTTTAGTCAGCCGGTTGATTCGGGTACGTTTTGGATCAATTAGTTTGCCATCTGTGCTGAAGACAGGGCGCTATCAATGGCTTTCGGAAACGGCGATACAAGACTTGCTTGATGCTTTGAAATAAGCTAGATCTGAACATTGTATCCCCTTATTAAATTGGGTATTATTGGGGCATTCTAATATAACGGTATCAATAGTGTCTGAATTACGCGAACTGTATCAATCCTTAATTATAGATCATGGCCGAAATCCTCGACATTTCGGTGAGTTGACTGCTGCCAACCGTACGGCGGAAGGGTTTAACCCACTTTGTGGGGATCAGTTGACGCTGTACCTAGAAGTAGATGCCGCGACGGACACCATTAAATCTATTCGTTTTAAAGGTTCAGGGTGTGCCATCTCAATGGCATCGGCTTCTTTAATGGCCGAACATTTACAAGGCAAAACATTGGCCGAAGTCAACGAATTATTTCAGCAATTTCACCGTCATGTGGCAACAGAAAGTGGGTTAGATGAACAAACGATCCCCCAACTTGGCAAATTAGCTGTGCTATCGGGTGTGCGCGCTTTTCCCACCCGTGTGAAATGCGCGACTTTAGCTTGGCATACATTGAAAGCTGCTTTAAATCAAGCAGGCGTTGTCACCACGACTGAATAAGGATAAACAAGTAAGTATGAGTGTAACCTACCCCTTATCGGCAGAACAAATGCAAGATTTAAAGCAGAATCAAATTATAGATGCTTTAAAAACAGTCTACGATCCTGAAATCCCAGTGAATATTTATGATTTGGGTTTGATTTATGAGGTCGATTTAAACTCAGAAGGTATTGTGTCTATTAAAATGACATTAACGGCGGCTGGTTGTCCATTCGCACAAACTTTACCTAGTATTGTTGAAGAAGCCGTGAACCAAATTCCAGCAATAGTCGAAACACAGGTTGAACTAGTATGGGACCCCCCTTGGAGTCAAGCGAATATGTCAGAAGCAGCCCGTTTAGACTTAGGATTGCTATAAAAAATTAACCCTGCATACAATAGAGAAGTAAAAATTATATGTCAGCCTCTTGGATTACTGTATTACCGGTGCATGAAGTGCCAGTGGGTACCTACAAAACGATTACCGTAGGATTTCAATCGATTATTATCGTTAATAATGGTGGTCGTTACTTTGCCGTTGAAAATATGTGTACACACGATGGTGGCGATTTAGAAGGTTGTTCCATCGACGGTGAAGAAGTCATTTGTCCTCGCCATGGTGCTGGTTTTTGCCTCAAGACAGGCGAAGTCACCCGTCCACCCGCGTATGAATCCATTCAAGCATTTCCTGTGCGGGTGGAATCAGATCAAATCCAAGTGCAACTATAGTAGAGTTTAAGGCGTAGCAAACCGGATGCTTGAAACCCGCCGCTCAAGCATTATTGGTTCTTTTGAAGTTGATTCTGCTCGAGAAATAGGGCGTATGGTGCGCTGTACCCAGCATTTTTCATCTCGCCATACACTGAAAATGTGATTGAACCTCGTGACATTATCCTCTGTTTCTAATAATTTAGGTGGCATCAAATTTGGCTCATTATCTAATAAATTTTTAATAAATTGAGCAACGGTTTGGATATCTGTATTGATTCGTTTATGTTTTTTTTCGGAGATGTTTATTCTGTCTTCATGTTGAATTGAAACAGTGGATAACGGTGCTCCTCTCATAAATAAGTTGTCATGGTCTATTTTGTATTGTGGATTAGACTCTTTTTTGAGTATCTTTTTTAATTGCTCTAATTGATGGGAAAGTTTTTTTCTTATGTTATTGATATGTTTGTATTCTCGATTAGTGTCAGAGCGATTCATATCGGTAATTTGTTTCGACTTAAAACATTGTAGTAGTAGCATAATACCTAGGTATAAAGACTTGTGAGGAGCTTCAGCATCTTTAAACCATATATTTGAAAAAGTTTGTATTAATTCTTGGTGCTTTTCTGCTTTCGATCGCAAATCATCAAGCAATAAGTTGAGCCATACATTTAATAAATTATCCATTTTGATTTCAAAGCTTTCAAAATGTTGTATCGTGATTTCCTGATCACTTAAATCTGTTCCAAACCATGTATTCAAAACAGCTTGTGTGCGTGATTTATATTCTGGTTCTTGTTTTCTGAGTTTATAATAAAGAGTTTCATATTCATCAATATTAGGAGTCTCGGTTAATATGACTCTCGTTTCGTTTTTGTGGTTTTGCTGCTGAATAGGGTTATTGTTTTCTAACACTTGATAACACTGATGAGTTAGATATTGACTAATAATGGGTAATACAAAACCAACGTACACTAATGCTTGTGCCTGTGCTAAATGTGGTGTTTCATTGTCTATGTTAGGTATTGGGTATGCTTCTTTAATTTGTTCAAACCAATCGGCTATTTCAAGGATAGAAGCGGGTGATTCAATAGAATGAATGTTTCGGGGTGAAGATTTCTCAAAAAAGTGGGCATAAAAAAGCACTAATAGGTTTAAAACCTCTCGATACACCATGTCCACACAAGAAAAATAAATGCGTAGAAAAGACGTATTAATGACTAACGCTTTAATAAATAAGCCTATAAACAGAAACAACGAAATAAATTTTAGATGTAGGATCGCGTACAGTGCATATGATCTGCTAACCAGTTCGCGCCGAATGAGTCATATGAACGGCAAGTGGGCGCGTAGGGTGAATGGTGATAGGATAGGCACCCTCGGCGCTATGAATATAGTGGAGTTGTATCCGTGTTACGGATGTTGAATATGGCACCGTTGTGTCCAATTTATATCGATACTAGGGATAGATTCTATATAAATTGCAGTATTGGTAGCCGGTATTTGTGTTCTAAGTATAGCAGCCGCATTGAGTATACCAGCGGCTTGTTTATTTAAGTGATCCGTGATGCCATCTTCTTCGCGTTGTAATTCTCGAACCTGTTGTCTGCCTGAAAATATTAAACGATGATGGCGTTGAATAGGGTATCTTTCCTTAGCAGCTTGTGACTTAAGCTTTTCTATATACTGTTCGTGCCAATTAATGTCATCATGTAATTGTGCTAACTGGGGTAAATATTTCGAGAATTGATAGCAATGCTTAAAAAGCTTGACTTCAATCTGGTGAGGCGTGGCGTGTTTAGCACACGGTGTGCGTAGCCACCATCTGAGTAATATATCTAATTGAGCCCAGCACATGCCTTGTTCTTTAATCAGTGCGCGATGTAATGCTTGAAGCACATGAAAATGATACTCCATAATATTACGGTTTACTGCTGGTTGTGTGTGAAATTGGTCGGTAAAAACATCGCATACAAGCAGATATTGATTATAATCTGTGACCAACTGATCTAAAAAAGGAATAAGTGGTATGATATGCAATAAAGCTTGTACCTTTCTTTGCAGGAGGGGTTGTACTGAATCAATATTCGTTAGGCGCTGTGTTTGAATCATGACAAGCTTTTTTTGAATAGAGGCCTCAAATGCTAAAATAGAAAGTGGTGGCATAGTATATATTTTCCTTACATGATAGCTATTTTGTTTTAAAAGACATGTGTAATATTCAATAGATGCAGCATGATAACAGTCATTGAACCTTTGATAACCATGCATGATGCATAAACGCGACTAACAAATAGATAGACCAGGCCTGTGGGCTGTATATTGAATCGATAGTACGTGGAGTTGAAGCGTAGGCATCGCTGCGGGTGAAAATTCCATATCATAAATTCCATAAAAAATAACAAGCTTTAATATAAAGCAAAAGGGACAAAGAAGTCTATATAAATTTACATTTATTATGGCGTGGGAGGTCGTGGTGGTTCTGTATTAAGTGCGGAACGGGTAGAACTTGGTGAATTAAAAAGATCACTCATGTTGAATGATTCAGTAGATGAAGCTTGTTTAACACGGCCATAAAACGTATTCTGGGATGATGCCGAAGAATACGTTGTTTGCTGATAGGGAGTTTGTTTTTGATAATGAGTATCGGTGGTATTAAATCGCTGTATTAAAATTGTCTCGATAATGCTTTGTATATTAGGTTTTTTTAATATGGTAGTAGGGTTCTGTAATAAGCTTTGCATCTGCTCATAGATGTTATTTAATTGCGTCTCTAATCGCTTACTAAACACTTGTAAATCAGTATATTCATTCATTGCGGTTTTACATTGCGTTCTGTTTGTTTGGATGGCATGTTTCAATGTATGTAAATATCCATGTGAAGTAATTTGAACAGTTGCAATGGTAGCTTCCTGTAATTGAATAGGTGTGACTTCGTTTATATCCAGTATCTCAGTATGCTCGCTTCTTTTTGTGTGAAGCGTAATCGTTTGAATGCCGGCTATGGTTTTAATGTAATGAATATAATGATCAATCTCCTTTTTTAATTGCGCCTTATCTGATAAAAAGCAAGGAGATGTGAATTGCAATGTGTGGGATTTTAAGTATTGATGAAGTTTACAGACGAAATGATGCAAGGCAGTTTGGATAGTATCGGCTGTTTCTTCTAGCCCATAGGTTTTTAACCATGTTATCAAATTATTGAGTTGAAAAGGAGGTGGTGCCAGCTCTAAAGTTTGTGTTTGATAACAAGTCAATAAGTGAGGCATATTACGATAAATCATAAGCCTTTGAATAAAAGCACCAATGCTCTCTATAAGTCGCTGTACATAATGGTCAGGAGTATTGTTTACAACCACTTGTTGAACATTCTGTATGCAGTGGTCTATATCTATTTTAATCGCATTGGCAATTGTGTTTCTGGTATATGTAACCGTTCGGGTCTCAGGCTGTGCTGAATGCCGATGTGTGCATGCAGTTTGATAATGTTGAATGTGTTGATTGAGTGCATCACAACAGTCGATGAGTAAATAATAAATGTTATTGTGTATCGATGAGGTCAGTTTGCGGCTATGTGGCTGTCTATAAAGCTGTGATATGGTATGGGTATGCTGTCTCATAAGCTCTATTTGCGCGGCATCAAATAGTTGTATTGTCCATTCAAGTGTTATAGTGAGCGCATGTTCTTCAGTTGGTAAATAATAGGATAAAGGCGCCAACCATTGATTGATTGCCTGAAAGACATGCAGGTTATTTTCATGTTTGAAGCGGTTATAAAGAGAAGCACTACTTTGCTCCCAATACTTTACAGCTACTAGTTTATGCCAAGCATCGATAATATGTTGTGTTAAAAGGTGGAATCTATCGTTTGAATGACGATTTGAGTTTGGTAAAATTAAATATAGCTTTTGTTTGAGCATAGTGTTACATCCTTGTATATGCCGTCGTTTAGCCAACGGAGCCTTCTAAACTAAGTCCTAATAATTTTTGAGCTTCTACTGCAAATTCCATCGGTAATTCTTGGAAAATTGCTTTGCAAAAACCATTCACAATCATGGAGAGTGCGTCTTCTAGCTCAATACCACGTTGCTGACAGTAAAATAATTGGGTTTCACTAATGCGCGAGCTAGAGGCTTCGTGCTCGATTTGTGCTTTGGGGTTTTTAACCTCAATGACAGGGAAAGTATGAGCACCGCATCGATCACCGATGAGCAGTGAATCGCACTGAGTATAGTTGCGTGCTTTTTCGGCCGAATTTAATACTTTGACTAACCCGCGATAGGCATTTTGACCTTGACCTGCCGAAATACCTTTTGACAGAATGGTACTGCGTGTATTTTTACCAATATGAATCATTTTGGTGCCTGTGTCCGCTTTTTGGCGGTGATTGGTAAGGGCAACCGAATAAAATTCACCGATCGAATGATCACCTTCTAAAATAACGCTGGGATATTTCCACGTAATGGCAGAACCTGTTTCAACCTGGGTCCATGATATTTTAGAGTGTTGACCCCGACAATGACCTCGTTTAGTAACGAAGTTGTAAATTCCGCCTTGCCCATCTTGATCGCCGGGATACCAATTTTGCACCGTGGAATATTTAATATTGGCATTATCGAGTGCTATTAATTCCACAACTGCCGCATGTAGTTGATTTTCGTCGCGTCTAGGTGCTGTACAGCCTTCCAAATAGCTGACGGTGCTATTTTCTTCAGCAACAATTAATGTACGCTCAAACTGGCCTGTATTCGCCGCATTGATTCGGAAATAGGTCGACAATTCCATAGGGCAACGTACGCCTTTAGGAATGTAGCAAAAAGAGCCATCACTAAAGACAGCTGCATTAAGACTGGCAAAAAAATTATCAGTGTAAGGCACGACAGAGCCTAAATAACGCGATACAAGTTCTGGATGCTCTTGAATGGCTTCTGACATCGAGCAAAAAATAATGCCGACTTCTGCTAACTTCGCTTTAAAAGTTGTGGCGACTGAAATGCTATCAAATACGGCATCGACAGCAACACCCGCCAAACGTTCTTGTTCTTTTAATGGAATACCGAGTTTGTCATAGGTGCGTAATAGTTCAGGGTCCACTTCCGCTAAACTCTTAGGAGGTGTTTTAAATTTAGGTGTTGAGTAGTAGCTCAACGCTTGATAATCAATGGTGGGATAGCCAGCATGCGGTGCCCAATGAGGTTCTTTTAATGTAAGCCAGTGACGGTACGCTTTCAGCCGCCATTCTAACATAAAAGGAGGTTCATTTTTTTTTGCGGAAATGGCTTTGATAATATCTTCAGAAAGCCCTGCTGGGAAAGTATCCATTTCAATATCGGTCACAAAACCATGTTGATAGTCTTGCTTAATTAAAGTGTCGAGTGTTGATTGGGTCATAAGTAATGTGAGGTAAACTCAATAAAAAACAGTGTATTTTTAAGGTTAAAATTTCACTCCTACTATGGGATAAAAATAAGTTTTAATCAATAGGAAACTCGTGTAATATACAGTTTTATTTCTCCCTTTCGAGGGGGCGACAAGGCTTCGACACAGGTTTAAAGTCTTTAGGGTGCATGTCGAGGACGCAACTTGGCCTCGTTAATCATGTTGCAAACAATAGTTGCAAATAACAGCAACATCCGCCGCGAAGGCGTTGCAAAAGCTGCTTAAATAGCCGTCTAATGCAACGTTGGGTCACTTAAAAACTGGCCGGGCGCCACTAACCCGTTTGTGCTTGTGCAATGGGAGCGTGGTCACAACACACAAGCTCGTGAACGCATTGGGTTGAGGTGTTGTTCATTAACGATTATCAACCTCGTTGCTATTGAATGTGTCAATCGAGTCAATAGTGATTAAATTTATGATTGAACTAAACATGTAGGACCCGAGGTGGCCGACTTGTGGACGTGGGTTCGATTCCCACCGCCTCCACCAGCTTATCAGGCTAATGCTGCCAAGCTTAGCCAATCTCATTGTTGTCAAACAGCTTGCTTTATAACCGATTATGAATGTTGGGATGCGATCTGTTTTGAAATTGATTTTGCTAAAATTTTACATATTATGCGTATAGTCTATACGTATTTTTTACATAGGAAAATGCGTGCATTCATTGTAGGATAATACTTGCTCAAGTATTAAATATGTTGTAGCAGGTGACTTTTATGCATAATTCTCACATAACCTATAGTAATTTTAGTGATCAGCATTGGGATAGCCGGTTTCTATTCCCCAATCCATTATTATCTTTGGGTGAGTTTTTACTGAAGTTTAGTGAAAACGCCCCTTTCCCGGTTTCGGTACGCAGCCTTGATCAAGGCTATGACCTGAATCATATGAAGATTATTATGCATAATAGAGCATCCGCTGAAGCACGTGGATTTAAAGAGGGCGGTAAAGTGGGGATGACGATACCTGAAGTATTAGAGACGTTATCGATTGAACCCACGATGCAACATGCTGAGCTTAAGCAAATAGAAGCGAATGACCAGGCAGTGTTGATGGACAATGCTCAAAAATCACATACCCAAACTACATTAGATAGCTGCGGTTATGTGCGTCTCTATCAAAGGATCGTTACACCAATATCGGGCTATAAAAGCCAAGCAGTGGCGATCAGTAGTCTTTCATTAGAGTTAACGCATGATATTAATTTGCTCCAACTCTTTCAGCTCTATAAAAATTATTATAATCAAACTAACCTGCGGTTATTTACCGGTGTTAAAAAATGTTTCTACTATTTGCAGTTAGAACGCTACTTTGAAAATTTATTAAATTATAATGAAATGGTGGTATTGTTCGCGATGGTATCGGATGCGCGCCATAAAGAAGCTTCAGAACTCATCAGCCAATTTAATCAACAACTCTGTACACCACGCAATATGGCTTCTTATGTCAGTATTCTCAAAGAAAAGTTAAGAAAAGGAGTTGATCTTTATAGTGTTCTACGTCAGTTAAGAGATCATTATCAAGTAATACCAACAGAAGAAAACAAACTATCCACACATGAATGATAGTGATGTATTCTAATACTGCCCTATGTAAAACGGTATTCGTAATCATATGCATAGCATACGGTGTGTTTAGAAATAGCTAAAGCCCAAAATGATTGGTCAAATAAAATAACCGTAATAGTTACGGATGTTTATATTCATCCTCTGTGATGTAATTCAATAGTCAGAAAGGATTTTTATAAAGGTTTACTTCATTGACGTTAGGCAAATAGGATTTTGAAAATTAGGAGAGAATTAAAATGAAATCATGGAAACAGCATTTTATAAATAAAGGTGTAGAGGGTATAGAACAACAACTTACTAAAAAATATAAGCTTACAATTTCTCTATCAGAGTTAGAGAAAACATCGCTACAATCTTTACGTATTATAGACTTAGGCTATTTAGGTGCATGTTTTAAATTGCTTCACGAAGTTAATCCCGCATTAATGAGTGCTCAGGATAATGTCAGGTGGTTAATTGCTCAATCGGGGCAAGTATCATTAAAGCAACTACATGATACCTTAAAATTACTCCAAAAATATAACCAAATTGACTTGGATATATTCCAGAAATTCTCCGAAATCATGAGTAGTTTTAATCCACAAGCTGGCGAAGCCTTTTTAACGATTTTTAATCAGATGCTTAAAGAAACAACATATTGCTTCACAAAGCCGATGATATTCGGTCCATCTGCGTTTGATACCTTATTAACTCTACAAGGTAAGAACGATATTGTATTGACTCTTGCAAAAATTTTTAGTTTGGCAGATGAGGGCTGGGGCGTCTCTTCTTATGTAGAATATCATTTTAAAGCACTAGCTGGTGTCGAGCATGTTGACAAGCTTGAATTGGTTTTAGGTGTCATGACTGTGTTGAATAAAGTTGGTATCGCAGATGGGTTATTCAGTGGTCGCGAAATACTAGAATATTATACATTAACCCCCCGAGGTTATCCGTGTGTGGTGCGTACTCTAGAGGAACTGCATTTTTATCATCGAGCGCTTTCAGCATTAGATCAAAATGAATTGTTAACCGAATATAACATTAAGGAGATCCAGCGATTACATATTAAACCCGTTACTCTCTTTGTTGCAGTGGGACGAATGCTGCAGAATGAAACTGTTTCACAACGTAATTTAGATCAAATACTATCTTCTATCAGTGGAGAGGAGAGTCCAGAACATATATTTGTAATAGCGCTGTATGCGCAGAGTCTTCAATCTGCATCTTTACAGGAGACCATGAGCCAGCTTGCAGAAATACGGCGCATCAATCAAGTCAATAATTCTCATAGCGGTAGTCCGATACATTCAGTCGGCCTATTTTCACCAGATGCTGCTCAATTGAATAATACATATTCTAGTCGTTTACATAGTAGTGAACAGTCAGCAGATACACTGCCTCGATATACAGAGCAAGATGAAAGGGGAATAAAGCATTTTCCATGAAGAAAATGTAGCTTCTTTTGGCATTTAATTGGTGCAATCAGTAGTAATTAGGGTGAATGATGCATTTTGGTTGTTTGACAGTGCATTAATTCACTCATTTACTCAGGTCGAATGCGTTTGCGTTTGCCGCTGGCATGACGAGCACGGTGCTCAATATCGATATAGCGATCGGTTGTCATGCTAGAACTATGGCCAGCATCGTCACGTACATGTTCACGGGGACGATATTTGACATCATCTGAAATGCCGGTATGACGTAACCAGTGAACAGTCGCTTGGGATAAGGCTTCGGCATCCTCAGAAAAGCCATCTTGATGTAAACGTTCTATTGCGCGATCAAAGCACCGCTGAACAATAATACGAATTTGACTGGTAGAGGTAATCGGTCCTTTACCTCGTGATTTTGGGATTAGAGGAAAATTATCGTACGGTGAGGGCAGAGGTGTTAAACCTAAAGAAAGGCGATAACGGCGTAAAGCCTGTAGTAGTTCATCACTCACCGTGATTTGCCTTTTTTTATTGCCTTTTCCCACGGTAGTAAACCACCATAATTCATCAGGATCACGTTCGAAATCACCCATTGTGGGCGTCCAACGTGCACTGGCACTGAGTTCTGAAATACGCAAGTACAACGCATATAATATAGTTACAATAAATAATGTACGTTCGTGTTCTGCCTGTGCATTTGCCATGTGTTCCGCGGTTTCGAGTACATATTCCCATTGTAATTCAGATAACCGTCGTACTTTGGCTTTGGATTGATGGGTTTGGAAATAGTGTGATTTCTGTCGGATATGTAAAATAGGGTTGTTTTGAGTATAGTCTTCTCGAATTAAAAATTGATATAAACTACTAATCACCGTAAAAATTTCACGTAATGATTTGGATAGTAACGCGTAATTTTTGACATTAGGTTGTTTGCCTTGGCGATGTGCGACTTTAGATACTGTAGTGACAAAGGGGCGCCATTGTGGGTTGGGTATACGTTGGCCGTTTTGAGTTGTAAAACGTGCAATTTTTTTGATACCGATCCATGATGTCGGTGGTTTTTGACAGAATTCAATAAAGTGTTCGATATGTTCTCGCTTGAGTACTAAAATAGACTGTTGCTGTATATGCCAAGCCCATTGTAAAAAACGTTCTGTTTCACGTCGATAAGCGTTAAAAGTAGCTTGATTATTACGATAGCTGAGTAAAAATGCCTGGGTGGCTTTAAAATCGATTTCAGCAAAGCCAGGGCAGTCTACAACGTGATTTTGGGCTTTGAGAAACGGTAAGTTATCAAAAATAGGTAAATGAGGTAATAGGGCAGTAGTAGATCGATTCATAGGCATAGATCTCTTATATATCGTGTTTTATCTGATATCATCATTGTACGCCTGTCTATAATATTCCCATCACAAGAAATTGCGCTTTTTGTTCCCCACCACTCGACCTCAGTCAACAATATCTGTTTTTTTGAAAGAGGCCTAATGAACCGTTTCTTCTGCCTGTGATGGATGAACATTGTGAGTTAAGATTTGGGCAGCTATACCTTCATCGGCTTGGGTGCGATAGGTGCTTAAAGGTATGCGGAATGCTAAATCTAAGACTTCATCGATCCAACTGACCGTATGTACTTCGAGATCGCGTAAAACATTTTTAGGGATTTCTTTTAAATCGCGTTTGTTTTCTTCTGGGATAATCACTAAACGAATGCCGCCTCGATGAGCGGCCAATAATTTTTCCTTTAAACCGCCAATAGGTAGCACTTTACCGAGTAATGTGACTTCGCCTGTCATTGCGACATCGGCGCGTACAGGTTTTTGCAGCAAACTGGAAAATAGCGCCGTGCACATGCCGATACCCGCGCTTGGGCCATCTTTTGGTGTAGCCCCTTCAGGTACGTGAATATGAATGTCTATTTTATCGTAAA
The DNA here is from genome assembly GCA_027569665.1 of Aspergillus bridgeri. Taxonomy (NCBI): domain Eukaryota; kingdom Fungi; phylum Ascomycota; class Eurotiomycetes; order Eurotiales; family Aspergillaceae; genus Aspergillus; species Aspergillus bridgeri. Next base: position 166,551 of record JAPDKQ010000070.1, on the reverse strand, counting down.
AACCGGGTTCGATAGTGAATTGACTAGAACGACTTCTCACTAAAGTCATTGCGGTTTGAATCGACTCTTGCATGACTTCACCGAGTTGGCCTGTGTAGCTTGTTTTGCCTGTCCCAGGGATAACCGCGGATTCAATGGTTAATAATTCACCGCCAACGGATGTCCAAGCTAACCCCGTGACTTGTCCAATGGTATCTTCTTTGTCTGCTAATCCATAACGGAAGCGTTTAATGCCTAAATAGGATTCTAGGTTATCCGAGTTAACCGTTATTTTTTCAGGGGTCGATTGCTTGGATAATGCCATCACCACTTTACGGCCTAATTTCGCAACCTCACGCTCTAAACTACGCACACCCGCTTCTTGGGTATAGTAACGGATAATATCGAACAATGCAGGTTCGTCTATCTCGAGTTCATTAGTTTTTAAGCCGTTTTGTTTTTTTTGTTTTGGAATTAAATATTGTTGGGCAATATGTGCTTTTTCGTTTTCGGTATACCCTGCAATATGAATAATCTCCATACGGTCTAAGAGGGCATCTGGAATGTTGAGTGTATTAGCCGTGGCAATAAACAATACATCTGATAAGTCATAATCGACTTCTAAATAATGATCGTTAAACGCATGGTTTTGTTCTGGGTCTAATACTTCTAATAAAGCAGACGCCGGATCGCCTCTAAAATCCATCGACATTTTATCGATTTCATCTAACATAAATAAAGGGTTTTTAACTTTGACTTTCGTCATTTTTTGCATGATTTGGCCTGGCATAGAACCAATATAGGTGCGACGATGACCTCTGATTTCAGCTTCATCTCGCACGCCACCTAAAGACATGCGTATAAATTCTCTACCCATAGCATCTGCAATGGATTGACCTAATGACGTTTTACCAACACCCGGGGGGCCAACCAGGCATAAAATCGGGCCTTTTAATTTGCGTACCCGTTTTTGGACGGCTAAAAATTCTATAATACGTTCTTTAACTTTATCTAAACCGTAATGTGCTTTATTTAACGATTTAGAGGCTTGTTTGAGATCATAACTGCCTTTTGTTTTTTGATGCCAAGGAATATTCAGCAATGTATCTAAGTAGTTACGACTGACTGTTGCTTCAGCCGTCATAGTGCCCATCATTTTAAGCTTATTGAGTTCAGCCATCGCTTTTTGATGTGCTTCTTCCGGCATCTTAGCTTTTTTGATGCGATCTGCTAAACGATCAAATTCTGTGCCTTCTTCTTGTGAACCATCTAATTCTTTCTGGATGGCTTTCATTTGTTCGCTCAAGAAATAGTCGCGTTGTGTTTTGGCGACTTGCTTTTTCAAGCGTTCCTGTAACCTTTTTTGGATCTGTAATAAATCAATTTCGTTTTCCAGTAGCTCGGATAACCGTTTCAATCTGGATTTCGCATTAAATATCTCTAGTAGTTCTTGTTTGTCTTGCATGCGTAATGAGAGATGCATGGCAATCATATCACTCAGTCGGTTGGGGTCATCTAGATCTGATAAAATTTCCACAATCTCAACGGGAATATTGCGATGATTTAACTGAATGTATTGTTCAAACTGCTGTAATATAACCCGTACTAGCGCTTCTAATTCTTTGTGAGGTTTAGGCGCTGGTGGGTTGAATGGCGTTGCCTCAGCTGTTAAATAGTCTGCTGTTTCTTCTATTTTATGAATCGTACAACGTTTTATCCCTTCTACGATAACTTTAGCGGTACCATCGGATAATTTAATTAATCGTAGTACGTTGGCGAGTGTCCCCACTTGATAAAGATCCTCACTTTGCGTGATTTTATCTGTGGTACTTTTTTGTGCTACCAATAATATAGGTTGATTAACTTCTGACTCTGCTGTCGTGGATTCAAGCGCTTTGATGGAGTTTTGACGTCCAACAAATAGCGGGATCACCGTATTAGGGTAAACGACAATATCGCGTAATGGCAGAATGGGTATATCTGTAATCAAGTGGCTGTGCTCAACCGATGTTTTATTAGACATAAGCCTCTTGGTTTAATTCAACAGATGATGATTCTTCTGCTTGATCTCGATAAATTATTGTCGGTTTAGCATTCTCAGAGATACACGCTGCTGTAAAAATGATCTTCTGAATCTTATGATCAGAAGGGACTTCGTACATTAAGTCTAATAGATGAGATTCTAAAATAGCACGTAATCCTCGAGCACCTGTCTTTCTAGCAATAGCTTTCTTAGCGATAGCCGCTAAAGCTTCAGGTTCAAACTCGAGCTCGACATCATTTAATTTAAATAATTGAGTATACTGTTTAACTAATGCATTTTTGGGTTCTACTAAAACACGTACTAATTGTGCTTCGGTTAATTCATCTAAAGTAACGGAAACGGGCAAGCGTCCAATGAGTTCAGGGATGAGACCAAACTTGACTAAATCTTCTGTTTCAAGATGTTGTGCTAAGTAACTTAATGCTTGAGGTTGATCAGATTGGATTTTAATAGGTGCTGCAAACCCAATGCTGGATTTTTCAATACGTTCAGAGATGATTTTATCTAATCCTGCAAAAGTACCACCGCAGATAAACAGAATATTAGTCGTGTCTACCAATACAGTTTCTTGATGAGGGTGTTTACGACTGCCTTGTAAAGGTACAGAAGCGGTTGTGCCTTCTAATAGTTTCAATAAAGCTTGTTGTACCCCTTCGCCGGATACATCACGTGTAATAGACGGATTATCGCCTCGACGGCTTAATTTATCCATTTCATCAAGATAAATGATACCGCGTTGCGCTTGCTCGACATCTCCATTAGCCGCTTGTAATAAACGTTGTAAAATATTTTCTACATCTTCACCCACGTAACCTGCTTCGGTTAAGGTGGTGACATCTACAATGGTAAATGGCACACTCGATTCTGGCGAAATAGCTTGAGCGAGCGCTTGACACAATAAGGTTTTACCTGACCCTGTAGGGCCTAACATCAGTACATTACTTTTGGATATTTGTGCCTCATCTGTTTGGCGACCAAAAGGTTGTGTTTTAGCGCTCATCAGTGCTTCAACACGTTTGTAATGATTATAACCCGCAACAGCTAATGTTTTTTTAGCTTGGTCTTGGCCAATTGCAAACTCATCTAAAAATGCTTTAATTTCTTTAGGTGCTGGAATAGAGAAGTGTTTTGATTCGGTCTGTTTGTTTTGAGCATCTTGTAATACTTCGACGCAAACCGGAATGCATTCATTACAGATAAATGCAGACGCACCGCGGATTAACTTTTCCACTTCATTTTTAGGTTTTCCACAGAATGAACAGTGTTGCACTGTTTCATTTGTATGACTTGAATCTGAGTGGCTCATTTGGCATATCTCTTAATAAAAAGCGTAAATCGTTTTAATACTACTATCCTTTATATAATAAGGATGGTTTTTGTTTTTTCAAATGATCGTGCTAGCTAGGTAACAGGCGTCGCGCTGGGTCGTTTCTGAAGCTTGGTATCAATAAGGCCGTATTCTATTGCTTGATCAGGGCTTAAAAACGTATCACGATCAGTATATTCTTCAATCTGTTCTAGGTTTAAGCGGCTATGCGACTCCATAATACGATTGATGCGTTCACGTACACCTAATATTTCTTTAGCATGAATAGCGATATCCGATGCTTGGCCTTGATACCCACCTAATGGTTGGTGAATCATAATACGTGAATTATTTAAACTATAGCGTTTGTTTGCGGCGCCTCCGCAGAGCAATAGGGCTGCTGCACTAGCGGCTTGACCGATACACAGTGTGCTCACATCAGGTTTAATAAATTGCATGGTATCGTAAATCGCTAAGCCGGCTGTTACGACTCCACCGGGTGAATTAATATACAGCGAGATATCTTTTTCTGGATTTTCCGCTTCTAAAAACAGCAATTGCGCAATAATTAAATTGGCCATTGTGTCTTCAATCGGGCCGCCTACAAAAATAATACGTTCCTTTAAAAGGCGTGAGTAAATATCATAAGAGCGTTCACCACGACTGGTTTGTTCAACCACCATAGGCACTAATACAGAACTCATTGTACAGTCTCCTCTGTTGAATCAGCTGAATCGGTTTTTGATTCAGCGGTTAGGGTAGGATCATTTTGTAAAGCAGCCGATAATCCAATCATGTCGTTACAGGTAGTGGGTTTCGTCGTATACGTCACATTGTCTAGCAAATGGTCAATCACTTGTTCTTCTAAAGTCACAGAATACAGCCGATACATTAGATTGGTGTTATGTATCATATGATTGATCGTTTTTTGATCGCCGTTGAGCATGTTATGGAACTCAATCAATTTGGCTTCTAAGCGTTTCTGGTCTAATTCAATATGATGCTCTTTAATATAGGCATTCATTAACGCTTCAAATGTGAGATTGCGGCGTGCTTTTTCTTTTATTTCGTCTTCTGTGAGCGCAGGTGTCTCACTATTGTTTTGTGTTGACTCTGCCTCTTCTTTAAAAGATTTGCAACGGTTCTCAAATAAATGCTTAGGCAAATCACTTAGCGTGTTTTGTGCAACCAATGTATCAACCGCTTGTGCTCTTAAGCGTTGACGTTGACTGTGCTCTATCATGGAGTGAATCCACTGAGTGGCTTCTTCTCGTGTAGGCTCATGGTTCTCCTCTTGCCGCATCGTTTTTAATACTTGTAATGCATTATCGATGTCGGTGTCTGTAATTTCAGCTTCTAATTTTTCTAATTGAACGTTATCCCATTTAACGTGTGTAATGTCTGGGAATATCTCAAATTGGGCAACATAACTAATGGATTCGTCTGCGTTCTGTTGTACGTCGCTCAATGTGGGTGTTACAACAGGTGTGAGCTTTTCCTTTTGTAATAAATCATCTAAATGTTTTTGACAAAACTTGGCTAACATGGCGTGCTTTTCATGACCAGTTAAGCTTTTGAGCAAGTGGTTTTGTGTTTGTGGGCTGTTCGGTCTAAAACCACCTTTAAGCGGTGCTTTGCGTGATTTCGAAATGCTTTTGATATATTGTTTTGTTTCGTTTGCCGCTTGTTGGGGTGCGATCGTTGCTGCAACGCGTCTTTCGCAGACGCCAATAATTTCCACCATGTGACTTGTCATGATTCGTGATCCGAAGTTAATTAAGTAAGTCGAAAAAGGAGTATACGAAGGGAGAGACTCGAACTCTCACAGGTTGCCCTACTGGATCCTAAGTCCAGCGCGTCTACCATTCCGCCACCTTCGCATATATAGTCGATGATTATAAACGCCTTATGACTCAAAATTCAATTCATTAAGTAAAACATGTCTGCAGTATGGTTCGTATTCTGTGCTTTTGCATGATTGACTTGAATTTAGGAGAGGAAATTGTTAGCATTAGAAGCTTTTCATCCCTTTTATAAATAAAACTTTAGTTTACCCATAATGAAAACAGTAATGGCAAAAACTGGGCAAGTTGAGAGTCCATGGTATGTGGTTGATGTCGCTGACAAAACCCTAGGACGCATTGCAACGCAAATCGCCTCTCAATTGCGCGGAAAAAATAATCCTTTGTTTACCCCACATGTATTAACGGGGCCTCATATTATTGTTTTAAACGCATCTAAAATAAAGGTCACTGGAAGAAAGGCCACAAATAAAATGTATGATCATTATACTGGTCATCCCGGTGGGCTTAAATCAGAAAGCTTTGAAACATTATTTGCGCGTTTTCCAAATCGCGTTGTAGAAAAAGCGGTTAAAGGCATGTTACCTAAAAATCCATTAGGGCGTGCTATTTTTAGACGGCTGAAAGTATACCCTGGCGAGCAACATCCTCATGTGGCTCAAAATCCTCAAACGCTTGAGATGAAGTAATGAATATGGCTTTAACACAACCATTTTATGGCACAGGTCGCCGTAAGACCTCTAGTGCGCGTGTTTTCATCAAACCTAGCCAAACAGGGCAGGGTGTCATTATGGTGAATCACAAAAAAGTAGATGATTATTTTCCTGAAATTGGGTCTGTTAAAGAGGTATGTAAACCTCTGCAAGTTTTAGGGCTGGAACATGCTTTTGATGTCTACGCTACTGTACAAGGTGGTGGTAAAACAGGGCAGCAGGGTGCAGTTCGACTTGGTTTGGCAAAAGCATTAGTTGCATTAGAAAAATCCGGTGCAGCGATCCCTGGCGCAAAAATAGAAGATACGTCAGATGAAGCAGGTCAAGAAAAACTTTCTTTATATCGCCGCCTGCGTCAAGCGGGTAAATTAACCACAACCGATACGCGTCAAGTCGAACGTAAAAAATACGGTTGGCATAAAGCACGTAAAAAAGCACAATATAGTAAACGATAGTATTGGTTTATTGGCTGATATTTCTGTGTTAACAAGACTGTGTCAATGTGGTTATATGGGGGATCGTCTAGCGGCAGGACAACGGACTCTGACTCCGTTAACCTAGGTTCGAATCCTAGTCCCCCAGCCAGATTAGATGAGGCGTCTCGTGTGAGAAATAACCTCGTGATTATTCTAACTTTACCCTGGAGTCATTATGGCCCAAACCGATCATAAGCGCACGACAATGACCTTGTATATGGAGCGTCATGACCCTCGCGCCCATTGGGTATGTATTGCCCTAGCCGAAAAAGGTGTTCAACCGAATGTTGTGATGGTTAATCGCAAGAAGATGCCATCCGCTTTAACACGTATTAACCCTTACGGCATATTACCCACATTAGTTGAGCGTGATCTTGTGTTGTATAAAACACATATCATGAATGAGTATTTAGACGAGCGTTTTCCTCACCCGCCTTTATTACCCGTTTACCCCGTAGTGCGCGCTAAGTGCCGCCAAATGATTTACCAAATTGAACAAGACTGGTATGCCGTGTTAAATCAAATCACGACAGGAAACGACAGTGAAGCAGCACAGCAACGACTGCAAAAAAGTTTATTGGGTTTAGCACCGGTTTTTGCTGCAAAACCTTATTTCTTAAATGATGAATTCACATTAGTTGATTGTTGTATTGCGCCTATTTTGTGGCGTTTAAAACAATTAAATATTGAACTCATCAATGAAGCACCCTCTATTTTAGCGTATCAAGACTCTATTTTTGAACGACCCAGTTTTAAAACCAGTCTACGTAGTATAGAAAGTGAGGATATTTAGTTGTGGCGCAATTACTTCCAAAACGATTTTATTTCTTTAGAGCTTGGTACGAATGGATTACCGATAATGGGTTAACACCTTATATTATTGTCGACGCTGTTTATCCGGGTGTAGTGGTGCCTAAAGATTATATTCAAAATGACCGTATCACGCTGAATATCGCATCGCAAGCCGTCAATCAATTCAAAATCAGCCGTCCACAACTTGAGTTTGAAGCCGATTTTGATCCTCCTGTTGGCATCACCTTTATCACAATTCCACTCAATGCCATTGTTGCTATTTATGCACAAGAAAATGGCCAAGGCACGCTCTTTCCTGAAGAAGAGGATACAGAGTCAACCCAAACCGATACAACACCCACTAAAAAACGACCTGATCTGACTATTGTGGAATAGATTTTGGCACCATTTAAATCATGTTAGACTGATTTAGTGGTGGTGTTCTTTCTAAGTATACTTTTTTAGTGACTACAATGTTTAAAACAGGTGTTTTATTTTGTCTTTCTCTTTTGGTTGGGCTCAGTACAATTTTTTACATCGTGATTTATCTTCCTAATAAAAAATACAGTTGGGTGCGTCGCACTTTTGTGACAGAATTCCTTTTTGTGTTCTTAAGTTTCGTATTCTTCATCTGCATGTGGTTCGTAGGTTTTAACCTGGGTTTGTACGGAAAATAAGATACTCGTGCTGTAACCCTTGTTTAATTACCAACAACTTGCTTTGCTTGTTCTTCAATAGTGGTACGTAATAGGGTGTTAGTTTGTAATAGAGAAACAGAAACGGTGGCTAACAATCGTTCTAATGTCATCCGTGTTTGGTGGGCTTCCGCTAATTGATCAGCCATTAATTCTAGTGTTTGGCGTTGTAATTCGGTTGCATCAGCCTTTTTTAATTGTGCTTTCCATTCGGGGTCTTGGATGCGACGTAGCGCCCTGATTCTGTCTTGGGCTAGTGGGCTTTGTGTATTGGGTTGGGTGGCGATGCGTTGTGTGTAGATAGTGTGTAGGTTCGTTAGACCTAGGTTTTGTATCGCGTTATATAACTGGACTAAACCAATATAGTGTCGGTTATTGTCTAAGATTCTTTGCATTTCTTCGTCACCTTTTAATTGGCGTAAGCGATTAAAATCCAAAACAGCAAGCGGGTTGATTGCATTGGTAAATGCCGCAATAGTGGCCTTCGCATTCCCTTGTTGATCTTCATTATAATGATCGGGGTCTAATAAATGAGCAGCGTTAGCTGCATTAAAATAGTCACTTAATGACTTATTTTGATTGTGCAATGTGCGCGAGGTAATTGGCTTAGTGCGTGTGCTACTAAGGGCATCATGCACGGTATATCCGTATGCGCTGGATATCATAAGTAGGCAAACTACACTCATGATGGCGTATTTAAGGTCCAAAGTGATTGATATCATGCGATTATTCATCCTCTAACGCTTCTCTTACTAATTTTAAACGTTCTTCTGAGAATACGCGTGATAATAAGCGCAAACGTTCAAATACAATATTGCGTTGTAAAAATAATCCGGCTTCATCTTGTGGGTCACGACTGGTCATTTCAGCATGCATTAATAACCTAGCGGCCGATCCGGGTTGTGCGGTATCTAAGGCTTGTAATAAATGGAGGGTTTGTGTCATCTTAAGATGATTGCCCAGTTGAATAAATGCATCTTGTTGGTTAAGCTTGGCTAGGTCGATGTTTTGGATATTATCCAATGCTTTGCCGAGTTCGTTTAAAATCGCATCAAATAAGGCATTGCCCTCATGAGGGTGCTGTTCAACACTCTCCATAAAGCTGAGTACGCGGTGAATAATAGGGTCTGGAAATTGTTTCCAGTATTGATGAGAGGCTTTTGCGCTTAAATCGAGCATAAATTTTAGTTTAACACATCATGGAAGAAACAAAATATTAAAAGTATTGATAGACACAATAGACCGTTTGCAAAACCTGTCGTTTGGCTGAGTCCGAATAAATGACGATGTTTTACAAGAGATCTAGTATACTATTATCCATATTTAGCATCATAATCAAACCATTATTATATAATATTTTTAACATGGGCTTACGCGCAAGTATACAAAAAAGATTGCAAGCTAGTTTTAATATAGCTCGATGGGTTAATTATCCTCATTGGCGTAGTTTAAATCAGGCTTTAGTGCAATCGTTTAAAGATATGTTTATATGGCAAGCGCCTGTTGAAAATCCATCTTCTTTTGACGCTGTAGTTAAAACATTAAAATTGACTGAAGCTGATTTACAACGACAACAACAGCGATTATGGTGTTTAACTCAATGGTGTTTGGGTATTGTGGTGTTGATTATCGGCTATCTAATTTATTTGATTGTAACAAGCGCCTGGTGGGGAGTGATGCCAGCGACGGTATTAGCACTGATGTTATTGTGCCAAGCGTTTCGTTATCATTTTTGGTGTTTTCAAATAATGCAGCGTCGTTTAGGGTGTAGTGTACAAACTTGGTATCAAGTGACATTTTTAGGTCGTGAGGTGTCCCATGATCAGTAGACTATTAATGGGACTGATGCTGCTTGGTATTGCAGTCAGTGGTTTTGCTGAAACGAGTATAGATCCAGCGCCTAACCTTAACCCAGCCTATTCAGATGTATCGGTAGCGTATTTAGCTAATACCTTTGGTGTGGTAGATGGTGTGTTGCATGGTGCGGGCAGCCAAATTTTGGGGCGTATGTTTAAAATGTTTAATAACATTTTATTTGCCTTTGCCGGATTGTTATGGGCCTATACTTCATTTATTGGAATTTTAAATACGGCATCACAGGGTCAATTTTTAGGGCAACGATGGTCTTCGATGTGGGTGCCTTTTCGTATTGTAACAGGCGCGGTGTTTCTTTTGCCCAAGGCTAGCACGGGTTATTCTATGATCCAAATCATGGTGATGTATATCGTCTTGCAAGGAGTAGGGGCTGCCAATCAGGTGTGGGGAACGGCGCTGGATTATTTGCAGAAGTCCGGCACTATTGTGGAATTTGCACAACCTTTACGTCCGAAAAAAAACTTAAATTCGGTTCAGCAAGCGAGCCAAGATGCTAATCACGAGTTGCTTATTGATCAAGCCGGTAAGGTGTTAAAAGCTGAAGTGGCGATGTTGACGTTATATAATGCCAGAGAAAAACAAGGTCGTTCGCTTGGATTGTCGCCATTGCCTCATTTTGCTGAAACCTTGCATAAAGAACCTCAAGAAGCTGGTCAAGCGGGTCGTTTCAAGTTTTTATTTCCTGGCCCGCTCTATGGTCGTAATGCGCTCCAAGGTAGTTGTGGTCAGGTTAGATGGCAAGATGCACATAAAGAAAAGTTGACCAGCTGTGGTGTGAAGTTGATGGTGCAAGGCTTATTACCTGTGGCGCAGTCAATAGCGGATCAAATTATACCGGTTCCACCGATGAAAAGTTCGGTCGTGAAGTCTCCGGAAACAACGGATGAAGCGCAAAATGAGCAAGTGCGGTGGGTCCCACCGAGCCAACCACAGGACACACAATACAATCCATTATTACCTTTTGCAGGGCATTTAATTCATGCGGCTAATGATTGCTGGGCTTTTATGAAAGCTGAACTACGTCAACAAAAACATAAAGACAAGCAGAAATCAAATGACCAGTTCAAAACAATGATAAAACAAGGCTGGATTCTAGCGGGCAGTTATTATTATCAGTTAGCTGAATTCAACCAAAAGCATCATGATAACGTCGACCTTATTATCCCTAACGATAAAATTGAGGCAACATTTAGCTTGAATAAAGTTAAGTCAGAATTAGATGAGGTGGCTCAAAAAGCATTGGATAAGGCTATGAAGGCCATTGATGAGTATATTCAAAGCGAAAAGCAAAGCGCTCTTGAAACGGGTTATTATAATCCTGAAGCACCACCTCATACACATTTAAGTGAATCGGATTGGCGAGATAGCTTTTTTAGACCTTTTCAAAAAAATATACAACAATTTCAGCGCCAGATGGAAGCTACCATGCAGGCTCAGATTGATCCTATTACGGCGTTGGCCAAAATTGGTAACAGTTTGATCAAGATAATACAACAGTCGTGGGAAGAGACGACGCGAGATGGTCGGTCTATTCAAGAACGATTCGTTCAAAAGGATGCGCTTTTTATTCCTCTTGTCGGTATTTGGGCGACCCTCAACTTCACAGTTGGCGCAACTTTGCTGTACTACATTCCGCTAATGCCATTTTTATTATTCTTTTTTGGCTCTTTGACTTGGTTTGCGTTTGTGATCGAAGCGATGGTAGCGGCCCCTCTGATTGCGCTAGGTATGACGCATCCTGAAGGTCATGATTTTTTTGGTAAAGCAGAACAAGCTGTGATGTTGCTGGCTAGTATTTTCTTAAGGCCCCTGTTAATGATTTTTGGTTTTATTTTGGGGATGATTTTTTGTACGATCGCCTTTAATTTATTCCATTATGGCTATCATATTGCGATAGACGCGATTGTCAAAATAGAAGGCGATGATTGGTTGCAGATTGTAACCCATACGACCATGATGGTGATTTATACCACCACAGCGATGTCGATTGTGAATCGTTGTTTTGCGATGATTTATGAAATCCCGAATCGAGCATTACGCTGGATGGGCGGACAAACAGAAGTTCATAATGATGCCGAAGGCGCTATGCAAGTTAAAGGTGCTGTGGAGCGTTACGCTAGTCAAGCAGATGGTAGTATAGGACAATCGAACAGTCCACCATCTAATCAAGTAAGCGTGTCCCGCTAATTGAGTACGCGGGGCTTTTCGATGTACTATTAAAGCCTGAGTGGAAAGTCATTGCTTTAAAAGAAACGTTTGATGTGTTAAAGCCTGGCGTTGTGGTGCCCTACGTGGTATATAGTGATAATAGCCTACGCAAAGGGTTGTTATGTGAACAAGCGCGCCTATACGCGTTATGCCGCGGTGGGGGTGTAACGATGCCAATAATTGTATATTAATCAACTGCCATCGCTGAGGCATTAGGGCGTCGGGTATCAGCTGCGCCCTGAAATACGCCGTTTTCCATTACGATAGACTGCGCGCCGCCCATGACCTTCGTGCGTTTAATACGATGCCCTTTGGCTTCCAGTAAAGAAATTAAATCATCTGAAATACTCGGTTCTAATGCCAGGGGATTGCCCACATCGTATTGGCCGACTCTAGGGCGCATTGTCGCTTCTGCAACGTTAAGTCGATGATCAATCATATTAATAAGCAATTGCGCGATTACGCCCGGAATGCGACCACCGCCCAAACTGCCTGTTGCAAGCCAAGGTTTCTTGTTCTTAAAAACGATTACGGGTGTGATAGCCGATGGAATGCGTTGATAGGGTGTGGGTGCTCGGCTTTTTTTGCGTATGATGTCGCTATTAGCTGACCACGCTAAATTTTTTAAGGTGTTATTCAGTAAAATACCGGTGCCCGGTGCGACAACATGAGCCCCAAATGAGTCAGACAAAGTATATGTATTGCTGACGACATTGCCTGCCGCATCTGCTACCGTGTAATGTGTCGTATCCGCACTTTCTTGAATCATAGGTTGTACCGACTCAATTTGCTGACGAGTCAGTGTTCGTTTTGGGTGGATCCATTTGGCGCGTTTTATGGCGTATAATTTATGGAGCAAGGCAGTTGTTGGTACGCACCATTGCGGGTGATCCCCGATATAACGAAAATCATTACGGCTTAATTTAAAAGCTTCAGCTAAAATATGAATAGCATCAGCCGTATTAGCGCCTAATTGACGCATCGGAAATTGTTCTACAATATTCATAATAGAGGCGAGCACAATACCTGAGGCGGGCGAGGGTGTCGATGCAATTTTATAAGTATGGCGGTAAGTTGACCAAATGGGTTGGCTGATTTTGACAGTGTATTGTGCCAAATCTTCTAAAGTTAGAATACCGCCTTGTTTTTGTATGCCTTGAATAAAGCGTTGAGCAAGTACACCGTTATAAAAAGCATTTTTTCCATGATCACGAATTTGCGTGAGGCTCCAGGCTAAGTCCGGCTGCTTGAAGCATTCGCCCGCGGCGTAAGTATCCCCGTTGGGTTTGAAAAAAACTTTGGCGGTATGGGTATCTCGTGCCAATATAGGTTGGCGCCGTTTTAGTGCTTGTGCTTCATCGAAGCTGAGTCGAAATCCATTATGTGCTAATTGTATTGCGGGTTCTACTAAAGTTTGCCAAGGCAACCGGCCAAAACGATGATGAGCTTCCCATAGTCCAGCGACGGTGCCCGGTATGGCGACGGCTTGATGTGAGAATGTTTTTTTACCGGCCTGGGTGGGATGTTCGATTAACAAATTAGGTGTGATTTTTGCGGGTACTTGGCCATAATAATCAAATGCAAGTGTTTTTTTGGTCGTAGCATGATGCACTAACATAAAACCGCCACCTCCTAAATTGCCGGCACGGGGTAGTGTCACGGCAAGTGAAAAACCTATGGCAACCGCTGCATCAATCGCATTACCGCCTTTTTTTAGAATATGGACACCGACTTGGGTGGCTAATTTATTTTGTGTTGTAACCATGCCGCGATGCCCAATTTCAGGGTGATGCGCATGCTGATAATCAATAATGTCACCACTATCGAGCTGTTGTGCATATAGTGGCTGAAGAGATTGAATAAAAAAAATGGTGCTAATGAGTATACTTAGGTTCGTTTTTTTGGTAAATTGCCTACTGTCCTGTTGAGAAAACATGGAAAATAACCTCCTGTTACAGTGTTTTAATTAAATATAGCGCTTTATTTTAAGGATTTCGTTGATATTTGTAAATTAAACGTGCAAAATAAACGCAAATGATTTAGACTAAACACTTTTTAATCCGGGTGCTTAGCTCAGTTGGGAGAGCATCGCCCTTACAAGGCGAGGGTCGTAGGTTCGAGCCCTACAGCACCCACCATCTATTAAAGTTGAGGAGTGGTAGTTCAGTTGGTTAGAATACCGGCCTGTCACGCCGGGGGTCGCGGGTTCGAGTCCCGTCCACTCCGCCAATTATGAAAATGAGTACATCATAGCATGCTACAGAGTTTGCGTGATTATTTCCCGCGATGGTTAATGACCTTGTTGCTGGGAACCTTAGTAATCGCAATGGTTTTTTTGGGTGTTTATAGCCCGCAAGGAGAAGAATCTAAATCGCCGCATGCTACCGTTGTCAAGGTTAATGGTAAAACCATTCGCCGTGGCATGGTGGACCAAATGTACGAACGCCTCAAGCAGCAAGAACAAGTCCAGTTAGGGGCAAATTTCAAAATGACAGCTGCATTCGAATTGCAGTTACGTCGCCGCGCGCTTATGCAGTTAGTGACGACCGAAATGCTTAAACAAAATGCTTATGCTCAAGGTTTGCGCGTTCACCCTGATGAAATTTTACAGGCCCTCAAGCAAATTCCTTTATTTCAAGTTGAGCAACGTTTTTCAGCAGAGCGATTTGAAGCCGTCATTCAAGGTGCCGGTTATACCCGAACAAGCTTTTTATCCGCTTTAGAAGAAGATTTGTTAATTAATCAACTTTCACAGGGATTATTAAAAACTGCGTTTATACTGCCTTCTGAATTAAAAGATGCCATTCGTTTATTGAAACAACAACGTGATTTTACATACGTTGAAATTGAACCGCGTCATTTTATGCCATCTGTTCAAAGCATTACAGAAGCCCAAATGCGTGACTATTATGATCATCATTTAAGTGAATTACGTATTCCTGAACAAGTCAGTATTGATTATGTCGTCGTCGCTTTATCAGATGTGCGTGCAAAATTAAAACAAACCCATAATCATCTGCCACCGGCACAGTTGCGAGTCGAGTCCGAAAAGCAGTTTGCTAATGCGATCGATACCTTAACACAGATGAGTGAAACGAATCGGGATAGTTTGGCTGCAATATCAAATACTTTGCATGTGCCGATCCAATCAACTGAATTATTCAGTCGAGCAGGGGGGCAATCGTCATTAACGCGCCATCCGGATGTTATCGCCGCTGCATTTAACGTAGATGTCATGAAGGGGCGTAATAGTCCCGTCATTAGTCTGCGCTCTGATCGTGTTATTGTCTTGCGAATAAAGCAACATCAAGCTGTACAGTTGCCTACATTTGAGTCTGTTAAATCAACCATTCAAGAAAAACTGCGGCTAGCGCAGTCACATCAGGCCGCTAAAGCGTATGGTGAGCAGTTAGTCAAACAATCGCAGCATACATCAGTTGATGCCATCACTTTGCCTGCTGCTATGCAATGGAAACGTGTTCACAATGCCACGCGTTATAATAAAAAAGCGCCCGCGGCTATTTTGAATGCCGCATTTAAGATTCCGCATCCAAAGCATAAGTTACAAACAATAGGTTTGACATTGTCGAAAGGTCGTTATGCGGTAATCAGATTATTGCGTATTCAGGAGGGCCATATTAATCAATTAACAGCGCAACAGAAGAAATTGTATCAAGAAGAGCTAGTTGTTGAGAAAGGCCAATTTGAATATGAAGAGTATGTACGTCGCCATATACAGCAGGCTAAAATCAGCCAACAATTTAATCCCTAATTATATATGATAGATGTCATATATGAATAATAAACTGTAAAAATAATCATGATTAGATTACTTCAAACATTGATCAAACCTCTCGTAAGTATCGGTTTTTTTGTCATAATGATGCCGTTGTATGCTGCACAACAGTCGCTCGATCAGGTCGTAGTGATTGTCAATGATTCAGTCATTACAGAAAAGCAAGTAGAGGAACGTTTACAAGTAGCACGCCAACAAGCCGCACAACATGAAGCGTCGTCGTCCATGAACGAGATTGCGTTGCGTCGTATGGTAGTGGAAGAGCTCATTAAAACCGAGCTGGAAATGCAGATGGCTCGACAAGGTAGTGCGCGCATACCCGAGGCCGAATTAGAGCGTCTTATTCTACAAACAGCACAAGAACAAGGGGTTAAGCTCAATACGCCAGAAGAAAAAGAGCAATTTAAACAAGAGTTCATTGTCAACCAAATGCGTTATCAAATCGCTTCCGGTCAGGCGATGGGGATTACAGCGGATGAGCTCGAATGTCAGATGAATAATTTACCTAAAGAATTACAAAAAGCAGTACCTACACAGTATCGCATTGAAAATTTAGTCATGCCAGTGCAGTCGAGTACGTCCTCTCAACATAAATCATCTGTTTTAGCTTATTTTTATAAATTGTGGTCACAGTTTACCCATCGTGCTAAATCCATGACACTGCGACAGGCTAAAGCGGTTGCGGAAAAAGCGCTATCACAAGCTAAACAAGGCACATCGTTTGCGCAATTGGTTACCGAATGTCGTTATACCCCCAGATGGATGGTGCATGATTTAGGATGGCGTACCTCAGCTCAGCTCCCTTCTTTTTATTTGCAAGCGATTCAATCGCTTAAACCGGGCGAAGTCGCGGGTCCCTTTGAGGCCCCGAATGGTTTGCATTTAATTCGGTTGTTAGATAAACGCGGTGACGCGACGCGCGATTTAACCCATGTGCGCCAAATTTTGCTGGCTCATCATGATGGTCAAGAAGACGCTGATATAGAAAAACGGTTATACACTATACGCCAACGCTGTTTAACCAGTGCTCGTTTTGAAGCGCAAGCCAAACAATATTCAGAAGATCCCGCTTCCGCTTTTAAAGGTGGTGACCTCGATTGGGTGTTGCCCGGTGCCTTGGGTGATGATTTTGATGCCCAAATGGCAAAATTAATACCCGGCCAGATTAGTAAACCGTTTAAGACCGCGCGTGGGTGGCATATTATTCAAGTTGTAGAACGACAACCCTTAACGCCCGCACACCCTAAATGGAAGGAGCATATGGCGCGGAAATTAATTACACAACGTAAAATGATTGAAGCGATTGAGAATTGGCGAAAAGAACTATACGTTAGAGCATATATTCAAAGAATAGAGCCCGCGAACTAAACTCTATATTACAGTAAATAGTAGGGGGAATACCGTAGTTTATACCTATAAATCTGTGGCCTTGTCTATTGCGAGCACGACAGGGTTATGACACAATAAGTTCAATTTCATTAGACAAAGATGATGTGTAATTATGGGCTTTAATACAACTACTACTACTTTAGTTGACAATCGTCGGCAAATAGCGGAAGAAGCCAATTCAGCAATTGAAGCAGAAAAGCTTAAGCAGTTTCATGCAGCAGTCGAACAGGCTGACGCACAAGATGCAGATGCTGAATACCAATCATCAGCGACACAAGCAAGTGTTGAACCCATTACAAAAAGATTCAAAATAGATAAATGGACCGGTAATATATATACTGACGACGAATCCTCTGATGAAGAGGATACACGTAGTGAGCTAGATAACCCTGCATTGAGTGAAGCCTCTAGTTTTGATGAGGAAGCGATTAAAGAACGGGATGAACTGAAATTCAAAACCCTAAAAGAAGATAATCAAGCAGCATCACAAAATTCGTACCAGGATTTGCTAGATGAATCCGATGATGGGGTAACTATTAATGGTGAGCCTGAAGACCACCAACTTAGTGGAAATGAGTTAGATGACGAACAGGCAATGACCGAGGCTGAGGAAGAGGTTATTCAAGCGGCGTCGGTTGTTGAGGATAGCGAGCTTAAGCCAAACGAAACACATGATTTATCTGATTTGCATCAAATAGAGCTGATAAAAAGCCGCGATAGTATATCAGAAGAAGAAAATAGCCCTTTAATTCAAAATAAAGCACCTATTGTGCGACAGCACGATAGACGTCGAGTGCGTTTTGGGCAGACAACCACAATACCACGTCAGCCTAGAAAAACTTGTCAACATGATGCAATTCAAACTGTATCATCTAGTCAACAGGCTCAAGTAGCGCAAAATGATATTGATACCGCTAAGCAAAAATTAACTAGTAATAATATTCGACTTCAACAAGGACTAGAGACGCTTAAGCGCGATATGGAATATTATGCGCGGGGTTTATACCGAGAAATAAAGCATGAAGTAAATGATCATGCAGGAAAATATGCAAAAACTGCCTCTGATGACAGTAAGAACTGTGCAGAAACTCGTTTAAGAATTTTAAAGGATATTCGAGAAATATATGTTCATGACTTAGAAGACTTAAAGGTAGGCTCGGTTCATTGTGCGATAGCAAAATTTTTAAGGAAAAATTTAACGTTTGAAGACACTGCTCAATTAAAAAAATATTTAGATCTTTTAAAAACAAAATCTACTACTTTGAAGACATTAGATGATGAATTTATTAAGTTATTAATCGAGCTTTTAAAAACTTATCATCCTTCTGTCCAAAAAAGTGCAAGAAAAGCTACTCAATCTAAAATAAATCGAAATGAGCGAGAACGTAAAGAAGTAGCCGATATGGAGCGTATTATTGCACGTAGAAAGCACCCAGAAGAAATTACCACACAAATTTTAGAACCGGTAGTTGAAGAACCAGATGTTGTGGATAGCCCAAAATATGAGGCTGGTACATTGTCTCGGTTAGATGAGGAAGCAAGGAAAAATGTACTTTCAGAAGAGCGTCAAGCAGAAATTAGAGCAAAAAACAGAGAAAGATATGGATTTTTATCTATTGAGGATCTCCAAAAACAGCTTAATACAGAAGATTCTAAAGTGTCCGATGATTGGCAACAAGGAGTAGCTGAACGTTTAGCTTTGCTTATTAATCAAGCTGAAGATGCACTCAATGCGAGTCTTCCTGAAATTAGCTCAGAGGTAGATTCTACCGAGTTTGAAAAATACAATATTGATGAACGTAAGATTACATGGAAGGAGCAAGTTCAGCGAGTAGAAGATCATGGAAATGATATAGAAAATTTGGTAGCGCATGAAGAATCAGTTAAAGAGCCTACCCTTGATACTCAAGGTGTTTTAAATGCAGAAGCTTCTGTTGTTATGGGGCAACATGTCCATGATGGCTCTCACGAGATAACACCACGTCCAATGTTGCCAGTATCAGCAGACGCGGATTCATCTATGCATTATGCTGTGAGTGGTGATGAAGCTGAAGCGATACAAGATGTTAGCAATCGTATAGGCAAACATAAACGAGATTCTTTATCTAGCTCTGATATATCTCCTGTTGAATATAAGGATAAGGCGCCCGCAGCGTCTGTACATAGAAAGAAACGAAGACGTAAAAAATCTGGGCGCGATAGAGATACAGCTTCGCAGTTAATGGAGACAGTATCTTTACAAAAACCCCCAGAAGATAATGCTGGTGAACAGCAGGAAAAAGGTGTTCTCAAAAAAATAGTTGGCTTTTTCGGTGGTGCTACTGCGGCGACAGAAGAAGTGCGCCATGATGATGAAGTACATTCCAGAAGACATAGCAGTAGCAGAAGACACAGAAGAAGTGCAGCCGATACAACTGAAACCAGTAGTAAGAGTAGAAAAGGGCGTAGAAGAAGCCGCCGGCATAGAGAATATGGCAGTGAAGCGGATTATAATAATAGTCAATTAAGTGCTACACGCTCTTTACGTGAAAGACGTAAAGAACCCGAATATAATGAACAGCGCCCTAACAGTTCAGGTTCAGGCTTTACTGATTCAGGTTATAGTACAGGCGCTCATCAAACAGAGGCCGCTTTGCCTGACCCACTTTCGGAAAAAGTAACGACAGATACGACTCAACTAAAGTATTCCACACAAAGCGCAAATACTAAACCACTTTCTAAGCGGGATAAACAAATACGGGGCTGGGCAGAAAATCAGCCAGATTCATATGAGTATGATATTAGGTTCGATGGCCCTATTCAATCAGACGCATCTACTGACATCGATACAAGAGCCTATTTCGGTAGTAGTAGTGAGAGTGAGGCTGATTCTGTATACTCAGTACCTGTAAAAACAGCTGCACGTGATAAAGGTGAACAGTGTAAGAAACATTCGAGTCGCACTGTGAACGAAGCGGATCTTGATACAAGACGTGATTCAGGTTGTTATGTATCAGATGATCTGCCTGAACAGAGAAGCGATGCGTCGTCAAATGCTATCACAACAGACAGTGCATCTAGTGCTAAAGTGCATGGAAAGCGTATAAAGCCCCAACAATATGTAGACTATAACTCAGAGCTGGAAACAGGATCTGATGCGTCGGATGAAGCGACTACAAAACCGAAGCGTCGTCATAAACACAAGCATAGCACATCTGTTTCGAAATATTATGATACTCAAACGTTAACGTCTAACCAAACAAAGCGTAGTCACCGCAAGCATCGTTACGTTGAGGGCCGCAGTGTAGTGGGTACTGAAAGTAATCCATTAAGTTTCTTTAGTCTTCGTACCACCACATCTACTGCATCAAGTGCTGCAGTGAAGAGCTCAAAGCATAAAGTTAAGACTAAGTTAGATACTTTCGCTGTGCGTGCATATGGTTTATCAACGGGTGAATATGAGTGTATTCATTATCATGTTCGCGGTGGAAAGATACAAGAAATTGATGCTTCTACAAGAGCCGCTTATATTGAAGAAAGAAGGTTGCCTAAGCTTAAAGCAAAAGTAGATCGATTAGTAAAATGTCGTTATATCGAAAATGGTCAGAGGTACTATGCTGAAGTAACAAAATGGTGTAATGGATCACATAAAATTAAGAAACATTATCAGATACTGAGTGATGATGAACCAAGACCTGTTTATAACAAACCATTGCCTGAAGCAGTCATTCAAGCAGAAGGACTCCGAAAACAAGTCATTTATAGACTAGAAGAACCTAGTTACTTTTACATGTATAGAGCGCCGAAAAAACATGCAGATTCTTTAGGAGATGATGTGACAGTTTTTACAAGTCGTACAGAGCCAACTCGATATAGAATGCCACAACGATTGCATTAAGTGCTGATGAGGGTTGGTTACCCATGCCAGCCCACTCTATCAACCAAGCACACCGTTTTTATTTTTAACCAAACTAGTGTTATGCCGTCTGATTTAAATTTTAATATTACATCTTGTCCTATTTCTGCTAAATGGCTTAGAGAGGAGGTCGGTATCCACTTTTATGATCAATATAATAGAAGAAACAAAGCTTATGATAAGTTGAACAATGGTTCTTTATCAGCTGCTGAGAAAACTAAACTTGAGCATTTAAAGGCGGCTATTGGCATTATAAAACCAGGCTATGATCAGTATGTTGAGCTTCTTGAAGCTAAAAAAAATAAAGAAAAGCTTTCAGCTGCAAGCATGTATTCAATTGCACGTGAATTTTATGAGCAAGTAAAAAAATTGATACCCATTACTGAAATGGATGATAGTTTAGCTCATGTGAAAATGGTTAGATTAGATAAAGAGTTGGAGTCAAAACTTGCAGACTGGACTCAATGGTCTGAATATTTATTATCTACATTAGAAACCGAAGTAGAGGAAATTCGTGTTGCAGTTGAAGATGCCTTAAGCTCGAGTGCCGCATGCATTGCGTTAAAAAGCGATTTTGATTCTAACAAGCTAGCACTTAGTGAATCATTGAAATCCAACTTTTCGAAAATTAAAACCATTCGATGTGATATTGAAGACGATTATAAAACTATATTGAATGAGATGCCCAAAATGCGTGATGAATCTGAATTCAAAATAGCAGACAGACCGCGTGCATTGAGTCAACATATTCAATTCGTACGAAATATTGCTAAAAGCACTCCAAACGAAAATGTACACACTCAAATTTCATCAATGTATACGGCTATGGGTAACATCACAGAAGGTGTAACAGAATGGTCTAAAGAGTTGTTACTTACATTTAGGAAGGATATAGCTCAATTAAGTGTTGGTATCGAAAAAGCATTGCAAATGATGAAGGACATTAATACTTTGCAAAATGAGTGTAAAGAAAATGAGTTAGAAATTAGTGGAGAAGTGCAAGCGCAGATTGAATCTATTGAAAATGATATCAATTCACAATGTACAGTATTGGATAAACTTCAAAATGAGGCGCTCCAGACATTGTTTGGTCAATCTCTCGAAGAATTAAAAGCTTTAACCAGTGAAAACAAGCACACTTTGCTAGAAGAGAAGGTTAGTGTAATTCAAAATAGTGCGCTCGAAGCTATACCTACAATTATTCCGGAAGCTGTTATTGAGTATTTTCCAAGGTGGCCTATTGTATTAAATCAATATATTCAAAAAGTCGAATATCGTACCCAACAAATGGAGATCATGGGGAAGCAACTAAATGAAACGCTAGGATCAGTTATGGAAATGGTTCCTGAACAAGATGCGGTAGATGCTGCGGCTTTAAATCGAACTGGGTCAAATGCAGATGAGGCTGAAGCAGAGTATGCTTCCGAAACGGGTGATGATAGTGAAGAACCGATACCAACATTATCTGAGGAAGCTAATCAAGACAACGAGAATAATGCTGGTAGCACTAGTCGTGACATACAAGAAACTTTTGATGGACATACAGCACAGCCTCGTGAAACTGATACTAATGAAGAAAGTATACAGCAGTATGATGGTTATCAAGACCCATGCGATGCCGTAAGTGCTTGTATAGACGATATTATAGATACAAATCGACGTGCAAACTATAGCTTAGCAGAAAACTACCTAAACATTAGTAAAATGTCTCAAGCTGAACTTAATGCTCTAATCGCTCAAAGACGTGAATCATCTAACCAACCACCTCCTTACGAAGAGGTAGTTACTTCTAGTGAGGAGCGACATAGCGACGCAGCACCTGTAAGCGACTCGGTACCAGAACTAAACCCTGATGAGGCTGACACAGCATCACATTCAGTGCTATCTACTCAAGAGTCAGCACAAGCAAACAAAATGAGCATACAGCCTGTAGGTTCAACTGCTGAAGTGAATAGTATTCCGACTGAAGCAAAGCAAGGTGATGATAGTAGAAGTCATGAAACCTTAGAATATGAAGCTAAACAGTCTCCATCACATACGCAACACCGAAGAAGACGTAAGCATAGAAAAGGTCATGTGTCACATCACCCTTCAGCAGACGCACCAGCAGAATTACAGTCTCAACCTGCTCCGAAACAAGGGCTTTTAGATAGATTTAAAACGCACTGTAGAAAATCGTGGGAAGCGGCGAATGAAGATGTGCGGTTAAATGCAGAAAGAAAAGCACGATTGGCTGCAGAGGAAGCACATGAAAGAGCCAAAACCCATGCGCGTCAGGTATCGAGTGATTCTACAGGCTCCAATAAGGAAAATAAAATGTCTTTTACATTTTTTGGACCCAATAATGATCCAGAAATACGTATCCAGCCTAATACGCTGGAAATTAAGGAAAGAGGACGGAGCCATCGTGCAAGAGAACCAATGACAGATCGAACAGAAAATGATATTCAGCCATCAAAGTATAGAGCTCGTCGTAAAAGTCGACATCCTAAACATGAAAGAGACCACTCTGCCTATCCGTTGCATCATGGTAATGATCAACGGCGATCAAGGTACACAGCGTTTGATGGTGTTCAACCGCATCGAGACCAAAGTAAAATAAGAAGAAAACGTTCTTTTGTGTTTTACAACAAGTTTGGTGATGACCCTCGATATTATGTAGAAGATGTTGTGGATTGCCGCGCCGAATACAGTACGCGCAGTCCGCACCCATCACGATAACTGCATCGACCGCAGCCCGTGGGTTGAGGGTGGGTGTGGTGTTGAGGTGGGGTGCGTAGTAGGCGATGTAATAAGCGTGAAGAATGAATATTCGGACAGAAAAAGGTAAGGGTATACCACCCACTGCCGATTAGCAGCGCGATGCAAATTAAGGTTTCTATACCGGTTTGGATCGTTATAGCCATAATCGACTGACATGATAAGTAATGAAAGAAGCACAATAAGCCAGCCCAAATAAATAACCCCCAGCAATGAACATCAGGCGGCGTGAATTTGTTTCACGTCGAATGGCAATGAGTGTCGATAAACATTGGGGGGCAAATACATACCACATAAGGAGTGATAATGCGGTCGGTAGCGACCATTGATGGGCGATTAACCGGCTTAATTGGGGGGTGATGGTATCGAGTGAACCTGACATCGCATAAACCGTACCTAATGCCGAAATAGCAACCTCACGTGCGGCTAATCCAGGTACTAATGCAATACAAATTTGCCAATTAAACCCGATGGATTGTAAAAATACGGCTAGACCACGCCCAATATAACCGGCGAAACTATAATAAATCGCCGGTTGTGTTGCGTCAATCGGTGGATGAGGAAAACGACATAACCCCCATAATAGAATCGTTAAGGCTAAAATAAGAGTACCAATGCGTTTAAAAAATACTTTTAAACGGTGGCGTAATGTCACCACAATATTCCGTAAAGAAGGAAGCTGATATGCTGGTAATTCCATTAAAAGTACCGAATCGTTTGATTGGGTTTGATAACGTTGCATTACCCAGGCCACGAGTAGGGCGCTCATGATGCCAATGATATAGAGCGTAAATAAAATAATACCTTGTAAATTAAAAATACCGCCTATATAAACTGGTGGAATAAAGGCTGAAATCAGTAATGTGTAAATCGGTAAGCGCGCTGAACAGGTCATTAAGGGTGTCATTAAAATTGTGACGAGTCGATCGCGTGGATTTTGGATGCTGCGAGTTGCCATGATGCTTGGAATGGCACAAGCAAAACTCGATAAGAGTGGAATCAGTGATCGGCCGGTTAATCCCACTTTAGAAAACATAGGATCTAATAAAAACGCGGCGCGTGGGAGATACCCTGATTCTTCTAATATTAAAATAAAACCAAACAGTAAAAGGATTTGTGGGCAGAAGGTACATACAGTGGCAATGCCACCCAAGATGCCTTCATTCACTAGGCTATACAGTAACCCATCCTGAGATAAACCCATGGTCAGCCAACCCCCTAATTGGAATAAACCATTTTCAATAAGTGTTTTAATCGGTTCAGCCCAAGCGAAAATCGCTTGAAACATCCCAAACAAGAGTGTGGCTAAAAAGCTTGGTCCCCAAAAAGGATGTAATAACCAGCGATCAATGCGTTCGTCGCGTGTACAAATCGGTTCAGCGGGGTATGTCACCGTATCAGCAATTAGTTTTTTAAGTTGAACGCGCGTAATAGGTGGCGTTGTAGTCGGTGTTAGGGTTTCTAGCTTATCGAGCCATTGCGTCAAATGTGCGATGCCAGCTTGATGTGAAGCATATACGGGAATAATGGTGATACCTAGTTGTTGCTGTAAGCGTTCAATATCAATATGAATGCCTTGTCGTTTCGCTTCGTGTAAACGATTTAAGAGGATCACCATCGGCTTACCTTTTGACTGTGCTTGCAGCGCAAGGCGCAAATGCAATTCTAAACGCGTTGCATCGACGATACATAATAACATATCAATGGTGGCGCCCTGTGGGTGGTGGGGATCGCAAAATTGGCAAGTGACTTTTTCGTCTGGGCTAATTGGATTAAAACTATAGGTGCCGGGTAAATCGACAATATGGAATTGCCGGCCTGATTGAGTTGCAAAATGACCCACTTTACCTTCTACCGTAACACCGGCGTAATTAGCGACCTTTTGCCGACAACCTGTTAAAGTGTTAAATAAGGTGGTTTTACCTGTATTAGAATGGCCTACTAAAGCAAGTCGTAATGGTTTCATGAGCATGCTATCTCGTGCACTAGAATACGGGTCGCTTCATTATGGCGTAATGCAAAACGCGTACCCCCTACTTTGACTACGATAGGCCCTGACTTAAAGGGTGTTAAAGCTAAAACTTGTACACTTTCGCCCGGACAAAAGCCTAAGTCATATAGACGTAGTGTAATCGCATCGGTAGCGTCATGCGCGCTTAAGGTTACAACATCGTGTATTTTTGCGAATAGTCCTTTTTTAAGCGTAGAAAGTGGTATCAAAGACACAATAGTAATTTCGTCGAGTATAATGAATAGGGAAAGTAATGGCGATTCCAAATGAGAACGATTCTCAATAACTGCATTATAAAATAGACGGTTATTTTGTCAATGAACTTGATATACAAAAATGATCGGAAGCCTTACAACCCAATTTAAATAGGGATAAATCCTTATTTGCCATTTAATACAGTAGATTCTGCTTTAAATAATTAGTTTCTATCTTAAAATCACGTATTGATATAAAAGTGTCACTACTGCTACAGGCGTTTTATTGGCAGCCCTGAAATTTTTAACTGAACCATCATGATAATTACAGTAACTTACTGATCTTACCGGCCGCGTAAAAACCAGCTATCGAGTTCTTTCATACTCATTTGGCGCCAGGTAGGGCGACCATGATTGCATTGGCCACTGCGTGCAGTGGTTTCGATCAGGCGCAATACTTGATTCATTTCATCGCGGTTGAGTGAAAAGTTGGTATGAATGGCGCTACGACAGGCGAGGGTGCCTAACAATTGATTCACTTTTGTCTCAATGCTATGGCTAGTGCCATGTAGGTGCAGTTCACTGAATGCATCTTGTATTAGATTTTCAACCGGGCTGTTATGCAATAATTGTGGGATCATGGTCACGGTTAAGGTTGTGTCATTTTGCATATGATAATCAAAACCTAATTGTTTAAATAATGCATAATGGGTTTGCGCTGTTTCAATTTCTTGAGTAGTAAGCGCTAGCGTAACAGGTACTAATAAAAGTTGTGTTTGTAAATTATGTTCTGCTAATTCTGTTTTAAACTGTTCGTATAAAACGCGTTCATGTGCCGCATGGGCATCGACAATAATTAAACCTGCATTGTTTTCCGCCAAAATATAGGTGCCATGTAATTGTGCGAGTGCATAACCTAATGGTGGTGTTGCATGGACATCATGGAGTGTCGTTTGAGTGATGGGTGCCTCAGTCACAGCGAGTTGACTATGTTCAGATGGTGTATAAGGTCTGGTGTTATGCATCGCTTCTACTATCTGGTTCGATAATATCGGCGGTGTTGTTGTAGTTTTTTCGCTAGCTGGATTGAATTTTGGTTGCCAGGCCCAATGATCTTTTTGTGTCGTAGGGGGTCCCTTGACGATATCCGGTGAAGAGTTGATCGATACAGGAGAAGGCGCGTGGTGTGCGGTGCTCGGTTCATTTAGCGTAATCGCATGACTTGGGTGATGCCATTGTTGTGTCGCTAACCTCGATTGTATACATTTGCGTATAAAGTCATAAATTAATTGCGCTTGACGAAAGCGTACTTCTGTTTTAGCAGGGTGCACGTTAACATCCACTTCGTGCGGATCAATTTCAAGGAATAACACGACAGCAGGTTGTCGTCCTTGATATAATACATCTTGATAGGCTTGCTTGATAGCATGGCTAAAGATTTTATCTTTTATAAAACGCCCGTTGACGTAAAAATATTGTAAATCAGACTGCCCTCTAGAAAAGTTAGGTGAGCTAATCCAGCCCGATAAACCTAAACCATCCTGTAGTTTTTCTTCCATAAAAATGGCGGTTTCAGCAAAGGCAGTGCCACATACTAATGCAAGGCGTTGTGCTCGGCTTGTAATATCATCATGTGGCATTAATTCAAAAATACGTCGCTGGTTATGATACAAGTTAAAGCCGACATTAAAATAATTTAAGCTGAAACATTTGATTAAGGTATGAATACGTGCAAATTCAGTTGAAGCAGAGCGTAAAAACCGGCGTCTAGCCGGTGTTTTATGAAACAACTCTGAAATCGTTAGCGTAGTACCGACAGGGTGTGCAACAGGCTTCGGGGTTGGCAGTATTTCGCCGGGCTCGGATACCAGTTCCCAACCATGCTCTGTGTCTTTTGTGCGAGAGCTTAATTTTACATGTGCGACGGCGCTGATACTGGCGAGTGCTTCACCTCGAAATCCTAATGTTTTAATCGATTCGATATCTTCTGGATGATAGACCTTATTCGTGGCATGCCGGGATAAGGCAAGGCCGAGCTCTTCTGATAGGATGCCACCCCCATTATCTCGAATCTGAATAGAATCGAGACCACCATTTTGAATGCGAATGTGAAGTTGGGTGGCGCCTGCATCTATACTGTTTTCGATTAATTCTTTAACGATAGAAGCGGGGCGTTCTATCACTTCACCCGCTGCAATCTGGTTGGAAAGGTAAATCGGTAAGGTTTTGATCGGTTTATGCGTCATAGGGCATACTCATACATGGCAGCTTATTCATTGGCTTCATAAGCCTGCAAAATAGTTTGTACTAAGTTATGACGTATAATATCGCGTGTAGCAAAATACGTAAAACCTATTTTATCGATATGTTTTAATAAGTTAATGCTATGACGTAATCCTGACACAGTGTGTTTAGGTAAATCAGTTTGACTGATATCGCCGCTAATCACCATTTTAGACGATAGACCGATACGCGTCAGAAACATTTTCATTTGTTCAGGTGTTGTATTTTGGGCTTCATCTAAAATGACAAATGCATTGTTCAATGTACGTCCTCGCATATAAGCTAGGGGTGCAATTTCGATGACTTGTTTTTCAATCAAACGCATGGTTTGTTTAAGTCCGAGCATATCATATAAAGCATCGTATAAAGGGCGAAAATAAGGATCTACTTTTTGAGCAAAATCACCCGGTAAAAAGCCTAATTTTTCACCCGCTTCCACGGCTGGTCGAACTAAAATAATGCGGCTTACTTGTTTTTTTTCTAATGCCGCTACTGCACAAGCAACAGCAAGGTAAGTTTTACCTGTGCCGGCGGGCCCAATCGCAAAGTTAACATCAAATTGTTCAATGCGTGTTAAATAAGCGGCTTGGTTAGTATTATGTGGTTTAATCCACTTATGAGGTGTATGTAAAATAACTGTTTCAATGGCAGATGGAGTCGTCTTTTCCATAGTAGGCTTGTATGATGATTGATCTAAAAGTTGTTTGACTTGAGGTAAGGTTACAGTTATTGGGTCGTTCTGGTCTAAAATGAAAGCATATAGTTCGTTTAAAACAGTTTGCGCTCTAGAAACCGGTTTTTTGTTTCCTGTAATGTGGAAATGATGCCCTCGATTATAAATCGTGATGGCTAAAGTTTTTTCAAGATACCGCAAATGCGTGTCTTGTGGACCACATAATGCCATTAAAGCGGCACTATTTTCAGGTGAAAGATGTAGAGTACAATAAAGCGTCAATGTATAGACTCAATAAAATAAAGTATAAAAATAGCCTATAGATTCTAACAAAAATGATAGATATGTGTACACCAGCACGCCATGTCAAATGATTCTCTGTTGTAAATTATAGTTTTCCCACGTGCTGATATTTAAGCATTAAGCGACTGTAGGTTTCCCTTCAAGATTATATGAAATTAGGTAGTGTAAAATCGGATTTTATGTTACAAATAATAAAAAGAATGAATCAAATAGACCAGACACCTTTAATAATCTTAATAATTAGGAGAGACAATGCGAGATTATTTTTGGGGTAGACCTTTTGAGGCATTACGTGTTCCACGTATGCTGACACAATCTCTGACTACACCCATATCCTTACCAAATGATGGCCGCGATACGCTTTTACAGGTAGTTATAAAATCGACTATTTCTTTTTCAAGAGCCAATACTGAACCGACCCCGCCGAAAGCACCGTTTATTTTTGAACTCATTGCAAGTTTAATTAAAGCTAATAAAGTCAAATATGATCTGCATGCACGAGATACGTTTGGTAGGACGCCTTTATATTACGCTGTGCAGTGCAATCAACTGGAATTAGTCTGCTATTTTATTGACAGTTGGCGTGCTGATACATTGACCTGCGATTACAAACATAAAACGTTATTGCATATTGCACCTGATAAACCGATGGTGGATTTTTTATTAAAAAGAGGTGCGAAAATAAGCAAAAACTATCTAGGTAATACGCCGTTGCACGTGTGGGTTAAACGCGGCTATTCTAAAAAAAATATCGAAATAATAAATGCTTTGCTAGAAGCCGATCCGAGTAGCCTTGATGTGGCTAATGATCAAGGTGATACCTTATTACATGTAGCGAGAGGGGAAATGATTCCCTTTTTGTTAGCCAAAAAGGTGAAAATAGAACCCAACTTGCGAGGCATCACTCCTTTGCATAATGCAGTCAGCAGACATGATGTTATAGGTGTCAAAGCCTTAGTTGAGTCGAGCAAATGTGACATCAATGCGATTGATAAAAAAGGTAATACACCTTTACATTTAGCACAAGGTAAAACAAAAGATGGGCAAACTATTATTGAATATCTAACATCCAATAGTAGTTCAAGCCAGTCATGGCATACAACCGATAGCCAATATTTAAGACCATTTCAACAGTTTTTATTTAAAGATGATATTGGCGCCGTTCAATACAAGTGTACTTTAAATAAGAAACGTTCAACTATAGAATCTCATTTATTACGTACCATGACTTCATGTGATAGTTTATCGAAAAAGAGTACTCAATCTTTGCGATCTGAGCAGAGTGATACTGATGAAGTGCAGCCTTCTTATGCCCAATATACCGTATTTCGCATAATCATTGAAATCTTAGAGAAATGGCAATCCACACCTATCAACATGACGCTTGTAGAGATGACAATTGACCTATTGCAAGCATTGATTCAACAAGATACACACTGTTTGAATGCAGTGGATGGTTGGGGGCAAACGCCACTCTATAGTGCGGTCCTGTACAATCAAATCGATATGGTGAAGTATTTGATTAAAGCCGGCGCGGATCTCGCCATTGCGCATAAAAATGGTAATACTGTGTTTCATATCGCTAAAGCAAAAAGTATGACTCAAGTGTTGCTAGAGGCCTGGCGCGATAAACTTGGAAATACTCACAAACGTTTAGCATTGCCGCTAAACCACGCAGGACAATCGCCTTTACATACAGCTTGCATAAAAGGCGATATAGAAAAAGTCGGTTATTTATTAATGAATTTGGAACGCATTGAAATTGATATTAACCTGCCGGATGTAGAAGGCCGTACACCCTTAGATATCGCAATTCGTCACGATCATAAGCCTTTGGTGCGTATATTGGAACCAATAGTGCATATCGGCCCTCGGAGTCTTATGGGTATTAACGGGTCTATTTCGGTTATTAAACAGCTTATGGAATTAAAGCAAGAAGATTGTAGCCAAATAGTCCTATCAGAAGTGATCATTAAATTATTCAATACATTGCTCCAAAATAATCAGTACGCTTTGAATGCAACGGATAGTTTGGGGCGAACGCCGTTATATCTTGCGGTTATGTACAATCAAATCGATGTTGTCAATTATTTGATTAAAGCCGGTGCGGATCTCACCATTCCAGATAAAGAAGGCAATACTGTTTTACATGTTGCGGAAGAAGAAGATATGACCTATGTGTTGATATTCGCATGGCCCAATAAGGTGAATCATCCTCATGATGAACGTTTAGCATTGCCGCTAAACCATGCAGGTCAGTCTCCTTTACATGCTGCTTGTATAAAAGGCGATATACTAAAAGTGGGTTATTTGTTAATGAATTTTGAACGCGTTAAGCTAGATATTAACTTGCCCGATTTAGAAGGTAATAAACCTGTACAATTAGCGGCGCATCATCATAATGCATTATTAAATAATATTTTACAACTTGCACTCGATGACCGCTGTCAAGAATTACAGAGAAAGAACGGGCCACTCCATCAGTATTTCAAAATGCGAAGACCAACAACAGTTGATACTCCTAAGCAAAAGCCTACGGAATCTTTTTATCCAAGCGATTATTTTCATTCGGACACCGATGGTGGTACATACCAAATGCGTATGTTGGAGAGAGCGGGCTACGCAGTTGTGCCGCGTCTATTTCGCTAGTATTGCGCAGTAGCAGGTTAGGCTAAATGGGTTTCTACATGTCGCGGGGTTGGTGATTCAATGCGCAATTTAGGCAGGCCTTCTGGATAACTTTGCTGTATTGTATATAGCATTTTTTCTCGAATATCACAACGTAAATCGAAGAGCTTGTCGGGATTATCGGCGCTGACTAACATCCGTAATTCGACTGTATTGCCTTTAATATCGGTTACTTGTAATAGTCCAGTATGTTCATTCCACAAGCCTAACTCATTGGCTTGTAAATATTCATGAAATTTTTGTCTTATAGGCTCGATCGGCAGTTGATAATCAACATAAAAGAAAATAGTGCCAAGCAAATCTTTGGATTCATGGGTCCAGTTTTGAAAAGGTTTTTCTAAAAAGTAATTAGTGGGCACGATCATTTGGCGTTTATCCCATAACGTGACTGTCACGTGTGTTAAGTTAATGGCGCTAATGATGCCCACTTCTCCTTCGATAATAATGGTGTCGTTTAATCGAATGGGTTGCGCAATCGCTAATTGAATGCCGCGTAGTAAACCCTCTAAAGGCTGTTTACTTGAGACACCAAATACCGCTGTTAATATACCGGTGGAAATTAAAACACCTTTACCTAAATTACGTACTTCTTGAAACGTCATGAGTAAAGAAGCAACGGTCAACATGATCAGTAGTAGAACCGCTAATCGTTTAATAATGACAATATGAGTGTACGTTTTGCGTGAATGTAAATCTTCATCGAGCAAGCTATACCTTAGTGTAAATATGTCTTCTAGTGCTTGTACCATTTGTAATAGAAACCAGGCGATCCCGATAATTAGGATGACATGTTTTAAAGTATCAATGTCAGGCAACCAGACGACAGGTGTATAAAAGAAATCCACTGCTTTTTGAAAAGCAGTGACAATAACGGCTGTTTTAATACCCGTAGCACAAGGTGCAATCAATAGGGCGATAGTACGTGCTTTGCGACTGGGTAATATATAAAAAGAAGGTTGAATGATATAGGCTGCTGTTGTACTTAATTGATATAAAGTACCTAGCAAGAATAGTTGAATGATAGATTGTATAAATTGATAAGGCTTTTGAAGCACCGGATCAATTAAATCAAAATAATAGAAAGTAAATAAACTGCCATATAATGCGTATAAAACACATAATACACCAATAAAGATACGCAATAACCGGTAGGTTTTAAACCAATGGTTAAACCTAGGTTGAATTAATTCATTATCAGAAGGGTTGGGTAGCGCATAATGTAATAGGTAAAATATAAAAATACCCATACATAAAGCACTCAATAAAGTAAACATAAGTGTAAATCGTTTATACTGTGATTGTAAATGTAGCGACTGATGGCTAAGTCAAGCAGTGCGTGATGAATGGCCCCCTTGCATGTTAATCATTTGAGCGGGTTTGTATTGGTGCCCTAAAATAATAGGGTAGTGAATTATTCAGGTAGTGTATGACAATGAACTAATTTGTCATTTTCAAATTTTAACGTTATTTTTTTGTAAGTTACTTCACCTTGCCCCGTTTCACAATAGCTAATATATTCCCAACAGTTTTGATCAGGGTTAGGTGCTAGAACAGAGCTACCCAGTAACTGTTTGATTTTTGTTTTGGGCATACCCATTTTAATTTGTGCACATTGCGCCGATGTGATGATATTACCTTGTTGGATATCCGTTTTATACAATGGCCAACGAAAACCACTAAGTATAATGATACATGTCAATACGGATACCCATTGAAAACTTTTTTTTACCATATAAAGTAATGTACTATTGGAATATTGATCAGAATCACAAAACACTGCCATGATACCTAATTTTCTAATGAACTGCTAATGAATGATCAACGATTACATAAAGTAGGATTGAAAGTAACATCGCCTCGCTTAAAAGTTTTGAATGTTCTAGAGAACCAAGCCCAACAAGCTTACCATATTAGTGCCGAAGAGATTCATACACTGTTGCAAAATAATCATGAAGCGATTGGTTTAGGCACTATTTATCGTATCTTATCTTGTTTCGAAAAATCGGGTTTAGTGACACGCCATAATTTTGAAGGCGATTATTCTGTATTTGAATTGAACGATGAAGATCATCATGACCATTTAGTCTGCATTCGATGTCGAAAAATCGATGAATTCTCAGACGCCACGATTGCTCAACGTCAAAACACACTCGCACAAGAGCGGAATTTTACTGTGTTAAACTATAATGTCACAATTTACGGTATTTGTGCTCAATGCCAGTCTGCTTAAACAGCTTTATAACCGTATATCACGCTTTTTATCAATCCACTATAGGTAGAAATCTACAATTTCACTAATACGAAAATTAACATAGGCTCTACACTCGATAGCGCTTTATTATTCACTCTTACATTCGTGTGCCTATATTATGTTTTTTCAGAAATTAGTTCCAAACGTTTCCCCTCCTTCAATGCCAAAACAAATTGACTCGTTAGTCACAGATCTCCAGGAGATTTATCCGGTTGATTTAGTCAGTCGTGCGATAAAAAAGGAATTGGAAAAATTTTTAGCATTACGAAACTATATTATTCAAAAAACAGAGCTTAATAGCCTCAACCATATCTATCGATTACTATGTCCTGCTAATAAAGCTATGAATAAAGACGTGGTATATGGTGTCCAAACCACTGTGCTTCAGTTATTATCGCAACCCAATAAAAACTATTCACTCTGTCAAATTAATAGTATTTTACAAGCGTTTAATATAACTAATGGGTTGACTCCAGAAAAGGTGAGAGAAATTTGTAGCATTATTCAAAATATCCCTTCTTCAGAAACAGTTAGTCATATGGAGGAGCTGATGACTAAACTGTCAGGTCTTCGGTTTGGGCGAGATTCTGAATACCAAAATGCTAGACGTTATAGTGCGCTGGATACAGTGCTCAACCTAGATGCTTCTAAATTGTCTGTTCTCTATGAATTGTTTTGTAAAGTGCCTCACGGTATTCCGCCAATGACTGATCCATCACGGTTGATTAACCGTTTAGCTTGCCGTATTACAGAATTATGTGCATTGAATCAGTCAGTATTAGTTGGTTTCCATTCGATTTTAAAATTGTTTTTAAGACAAGGTATTTTTATTTCAGATACTTTTAATAGCGACTTATTGAGCTCTATTGTGTATAGAGCGACGCAATGTATGAAGTCTTTGGTTAAAGTGCCGCATGCTGATGAAAAGAACGGTATTGCAATTGATACATTACAAATGTTTTTTAATCGATTAAGTGACAACACTCTTATTTCTGTAGAAAACCTATATCCCATTTTCAAATTGGTTAAAAGCGAAGAGGGTGTGCGGGTAGCTATAGATGATATGCAAGACTTAATGGAAGGTACACGTAAGATGTATGACCAAAAGGTGCTCAATCAAGAGAGTTTCGACCAATTGATAGAGGCAATACAATTGAAACGTCAAAATGCACGTCGAGGCCATTTAACAAAACAAAGTAGCTATGATACCAATAATAGCTCTAATAGAGCAGAGCCGTCTTCATATCAAAGAACGGGATGTCTCACCCCACCTGCTTCTCCACCACCGCCGTATTCTGAGCATGATACAGTAGAATCTACGCATTTATTACTACCCAGCTTATAGTAAAATCCTGTGTATCTATATATCAGTTTTTAACACTGACTCGGGCTATTCATTGAACCACTTTTTATACGTAGTGATATCACAATAATTTTATATGCTTTTATTTTGGCTAGTAAAACAACTTCGGTCTTTATTGATCTCAACTTTTACAACTTACTCTAGTGTCTTTAGTAGTAATCATAAAGATTGTATAAATCTTGTGTGGTCATCATCGGCTGCAAATGCGTTAAACTTAACTAATATTCAGGAATAAGAGAAATCAATGGATTTGAATAAAATAATATCACGTCAAACAGGTGGTTTTTTCTCTACTACTTTTTTATCTCTACATTCGGTTTCGATTGCAGCCAATATAAAAAATCATCTGCGTAAGAAAAATTGGTATAAACAAAATTTATCGCGTAATGAGCGCGCAGTATTCAGTAATATAAAAAAAGAAGACTATGAAAAAATAGCAAATGCTTTGGATCATTTAGCAGTTGATCAACGGGTCCCTTATATTAAGTTAGTTTTACAACTTGTATCCAGTGGACCTTTGGCGAATATAGAAGCGTTTTATGCAATCGCTACTGAGAAAGCAAAACTAGAATGGATAATTGCGATCTGGGAGCAGTTAAAATATTCGGATGATCGATCTCTTTTTATTGGTTCTTTTGAGAAAACATGCAGTCTTGATGTAGAAGCCTTAGCGCGTATGTATACGCTACTCAACAACAATCAAGATTTGATAACTCCTATTTTCTTAAGAGATCCAGAGAAAACAAATGCCCATATTAATGCAATACTTGCTAATCCAGGTCCAGAAGCTACTTCTCGTAGAGCATCTGATGCAAGTGGGTACGATATGTTAAGACTAGACTTAAATGATACTCATCATGATGATGTAGTTAACCCGGTTCGTTATTCGCCTTAATTGTGAAAGCTAGCTAACGCTTATGCTGTGTCGAAGTTAATCAGTCGATACGGTGCGATGCGTCCATCTTTAGTCATTTGACCAATCCCAATGAGTGGGCCATCAGGTTTTAACATGAGGCGCACCCAGCCGGATTCTGGTGTACGAGGGAGTGCTAGCGCTTGGCCTCGTCTCAAATAGAAAGCCGCCGCTTCAGAGACGCGTACAATCGGCCATTGTGGTAATGCCGTTTCTAAAGGAAGTACATATTTTATTTTTTCTTCTAAGGTAGGTATTGCCGCTAAAGTATCGAAATCAATACTTTGTTCATCATGATAATGTCCCACGCTTAGGCGATGCAGGGCGGTGACATGACCCCCGCAACCTAAAGCTTCACCAATATCTTCTATCAAGCTGCGGATGTATGTGCCTTTACTGCATTTGACTTCCAGTGTTAATTTATCGCCTTGATAAGCCAGTAAGGTCAATTCATGAATCGTAATAGGGCGTGGTTTTCTTTCAATCGTACTGCCTTTACGTGCCCAATGATATAAAGGTTTGCCCTCGTGTTTGAGCGCCGAATACATGGGAGGTGTTTGGTTTGATGAACCTCTGAATGTGGCTAATACAGCCTCTAAATGTGTCGCCGTAATAGTGGGTACAGTACGTTGTGTAATCGGTTGACCTTGGCAGTCGCCGGTATCGGTACAAATACCCAATTGAGCTTCGACACGATAGTGTTTATCCG
Organism: Aspergillus bridgeri; assembly: GCA_027569665.1. NCBI lineage: Eukaryota > Fungi > Ascomycota > Eurotiomycetes > Eurotiales > Aspergillaceae > Aspergillus > Aspergillus bridgeri. Next base: position 129,433 of record JAPDKQ010000070.1, on the reverse strand, counting down.
TGGCGAGTAAAAATTGCGCAAATTTAGTCGCTTCACCTAAGCAAATCGGTAATAATCCTGTCGCGATAGGGTCAAGACTACCCGTATGACCTGCTTTTTTTTCTTGAAATAAACGTTTTACTTGTGTCACGACTTGTTGTGATGTCAGTAAAGCAGGTTTATTTAATAATAAAATACCATTTCTTAACCAGGGCGATGTTGGTGTAGGTTCCACAGAAGGTGAGTGCTGCATAGTCGTGTTAAAACTTAACCCAGTAATGTTTGTATTGTGGTATGTAGCGCACTGCTTTCCACAAGTTCCTTGTCATAATAAAAGCGTAATTTAGGCACGTGCCTAAATTGAATTAATTGTTGTGATAGACCATGACGGATTCTCCCCGCTGCTTTGCGCAGAATAGGAATCATTTCAGTTTCAGTTGTTTTGTTATCGAGTTGGGTAATATAAACATCTGCATAGTCTAACCGTTTTGAAAGTTGTACGGCTGTGATGGTAATATCATGTAATCGAGGGTCCGCAATATAATCGCGTAATATCGCGGGCAGTTCCCGATGAATCACGGTCGTGATTCGGTTTCTTCGATAACTAGGCTTAAGCATGCTAAATCCAAACGGTTGCTAATAAATCAATTAAAGTGTACGGGCGACAGTAACGCGCTCATAGTTTTCAATGATATCGCCTGGTTGTAAATCAGTATAGTTTTTTAGACTAATACCGCATTCTGTACCCATCCGTACATCGTTCACATCATCTTTGAATCGACGTAATGAATGCAAACCATCTTTCCCGTCTTTTTCACCGGGCTTACTTTGATAAACAATAACATTATTGCGTAAGATCCGAATAGGATAGCCTCTTTGAATGCGTCCTTCTGTCACATAACAACCTGCAATGGTACCTGTTTTGGCCGATCTGAAAATTTCACGCACAGTTGCTAAACCTAACGCTTTTTCTTGAATGATCGGTTCTAACATACCTGTCATCATTTGTTTGACTTGATCAATCAATTCATAGATCACAGTATGGTAATGCATGATGACATTTTCACGCTCTACTAATTGTCTCGCGATATTATCGGCTCGTACGTTAAAGCCAAGTAATACAGCTTTTGAAGCTAAAGCTAAATTCACATCTGATTCAGTAATCGCACCGATGCTAGAAGCAAGCGGTTTAACATTGATTTCATCAGTAGATAGTTTCATCAACGCATCATTGAGTGCTTCAGCCGAGCCTTGTACATCCGCTTTTAAAATAACATACAAGGTTTTGCGATTAGCGCTGTCTGGCCTCAAGATATCCGCCATTTGTTGTGAGCGTTGTGACTTGAGCTTAGATTCACGTGCGGAGGCTGAGCGCGCAAATGCAATTTCACGTGCTTTACGCTCGTTAGCTACTACAATCGCTTCATCACCGGCAGTCGGTGGGTCTGAGAGCCCTAAAATTTCGGCTGGAATAGACGGGCCTGCAGATTTAATAAGTTTTCCGGTTTCATCATGTAGCGCACGTACTCGACCAAAACTAGTACCGGCTAATAATATGTCACCTTTAGATAGTGTGCCGCGTTGTACCAATATGGTAGCCACTGAACCGCGACCTTTTTCGCGTCTCGATTCAATAATGATACCCTGTGCAGCGCCTGTTGTAGGTGCTTTCAGTTCTAACATTTCGGCTTGTATTAACAAGCTATTGAGTAGGTCATCGACCCCCATGCCAGTTTTTGCGGATACGGGAATAAATTGGGTATCACCTCCCCATTCTTCGGGAATCAATTCATATTTAGCCAATTCTTGTTGTGCACGTTCTACCGTGGCATTGGGTTTGTCCATTTTGTTAATCGCCACCACGATGGGTACATTAGCAGCTTTGGCGTGTTGAATGGCTTCAATTGTTTGTGGCATAACACCATCATCGGCTGCGACTACTAAGATTACCATATCCGTTAAACGAGCACCGCGTGCACGCATGGCAGTAAAAGCTGCGTGTCCCGGTGTGTCTAAGAATGTCAAAATACCTTTTGGTATATTAACGTGATAAGCGCCAATATGTTGTGTAATGCCACCTGCTTCTTTGCTGGCGACTTTGGTGCGGCGAATATAATCCAGTAAGGATGTTTTACCATGATCGACATGCCCCATAATAGTAACAATAGGGGGGCGGGTGGTTTCTTCGCCAATATTTTTTTCGATAATTTCTTGTAATTCAAGCTCAAGTGGGTTATTGGCCAATGGTTTAGCAATATGACCCATTTCTTCAACCAGCAAAATGGCTACATCTTGTTCTAAAGCTTGGTTAATCGTGGCTCTAATACCCATTTGAATCAACTGTTTAATGACTTCAGCTGCTTTAATTGACATTTTTTGGGCCAATTCGGTTACTGAAATGCTATCTGGAATGCTAATTTCACGTGTAATAGGTGCAGTGGGTTTTTCAAATGCTTGTTTTAAACCTGTTTCTACTCTTCTATCTCTGTTTCTGCCTGGTTTAGTATGTTGAGCAGTTTGAGCGTAATTGTTTTTTTTGCCTTTTTTATTCGGTTTGGCAAATTTGTTTGATTTAGCGCTGTTATACGTTGGCTTTTCTTTTGTATAAGCCGGTTTTCTATCATCTGTTTGAGCTGTTTCTAAAACAGGCGCTATTTCGACTGCAGGCGCTTCTGTTTCGACAGCCATTGGAGGTGTGGGTTCCTCCGTCGCTATGGATTCTTCGATGGCCGGTGTTGGCTCAGTAGGTGCGTCAATTTCTACATTGCTTGGTTCTTGAGCTGGTGTGGGTTCTTCTGTCGATGTTTCTGCTTCTATTGGTGCGTGCTCTTCAACCGGTTCATTAATTAAGACTTTTTTAGCTTTCCGTGTAACAGTGACTTTGCCTGAACCCGGTCTTTGTAACATGCTGGTATTGGTTTCAGTACGTTCTAGTGTGTTGGGCTTTGCAGTTGTAGAAGAAGTCGCACTCGGCGATTTATTTCTTAAATAACCTAATAGCTTGATTTTTTCTTTTTGCTCTGCTTGGGGCGATAATGTTTGTTCGGGGGAGGTGAGCTTGATATTCGCTTCTTGTAGTTTATTTAGCAGCTGTTCGACGGAGATACCCGCTGTCGTGGCCAATTGTTCCACTGCGCGGGTAGAAAGTTTAACTTCATTACTGGACATACAATTCTTTTAATAATTAATAAATAGTGGAGACTCATACGGTTAACATATTGCTTAATTTTTCTTAAACCAATGAGCGCGTGCTTTCATAATAATTTCTCCCGCTTGTTTTCGAGTGAGCGGTGTAATTTCCAACAGGTCATCAATTGAGAGCTCAGCAACTTCTTCGCGTGTTGTAATGCCTTCTTTCTCGAGCGCATTCAGTAATGAAAGATCTTGTGCAAATAAATTTTCAAGTGTATCGTTTTCTGAGGCTGTGCCGAGAATATCAGAATCTCCAGCTAATGCTTCAATTAATAATAAATCCTTGGCTTGGTTTTGTAAATTTTCAGCTTCTGTTTCATCTAAACCTACCAAGTTGACTAATTCTTTTGGTTCGACATAAGCGATTTCTTCAAGTGTAGAAAACTCATTTTCTACTAATGCAGTACTGAGTTCAGCACTAATATTCAATTTTTCTATAAAGAAATCCTTTTGCTTATTCGCTTCTGTTTCTAATTTTTTCTGGGCATCGTCAGCTGTCATAATATTTAACGTCCAACCGGTCAATTCACTGGCTAGTCTGACATTTTGCCCATTGCGTCCAATAGCCCGAGGTAGATCTTCTGTTCGAACAACAATATCCATCGTATGTGAGTCATCATCCATTGTGATGGAAGTAACTTCGGCTGGCGCAATCGCATTAATGGCTAATTGCGCTGGGTTTTCATCCCATAAAATAATATCAATATGCTCATCATTAAGCTCGTCTGAAATCGCTTGTACGCGTTCACCTGATCGACCAATGCAGGTACCGATAGGGTTGAGTCGACCATCATTCGTTTTGACTGCAACTTTAGCACGAGAACCGGGATCACGTGCGACAGCTTTAATATCAATTACACCCGCTTCAATTTCAAGCACTTTAAGTGTAAACAATCTCGTGAGTAATTCGGGCGCTGTTCGGCTAATGAATAATTGAGGGCCTTTTGCATTGGGGTCCACTTTGTAAAGGTAGCCATAGACCCGGTCATTGAGTCGAATTTCTTCGCGTGGAATCATGTCTTCAGCAGGCAAGAACACTTCAATGCCATCATCAAGTTCTAATGTCATGCCATCTCGAGTGAGCTGTTGACGGCGTACTATTCCTCTAAGCACCTCACCGATTCGAGCACGATAAGTTTCGATGACTTGATTACGTTCGGCTTTTCTTATTTCGGCATTAATTAAACGTTTTGCCATTTGCGCGTCGATGCGCGAAAAATCAACAGAGGGTACTTTTTCAGCAAAAGTATCACCCGGTTGTAGGGTAGGGTCATGTTGTTGAGCACGTTCAAGCGAAATGTGATTAATGGCATTCTCTGAAGTGGTCGCGTTTAATTCAGTTTCATCCGATACTACCACCCAGCGTCGAAAGGTTTCGTATTCCCCAGAACGACGGTTGATTTTAACATACAAGTCGACGCCTTTTGGGAATTTGGTAGCAGCTACTGTGGCTAATGCTGATTCAATCGCTGTAAAAGGATCAATACCACTTTTTTTATTAGCTACCATTTGAGCGGCTAAAAGGATATCTTTATTCATAACGCTCCCAACATTGATTTAATATAAAAAGCCCCAAATAAAGGGGCTTTATTAATGGGTAGCGGGGGTAGGATTTGAACCTACGGCCTTCGGGTTATGAGCCCGACGAGCTGCCAGACTGCTCCACCCCGCATTTAACTCTATCTTAAACACTAGTATACTTAATAACTAATGTATTAACAAATATATTCACAACTCGACCAACTACGGGTCACTATTGTATTGAATTCATGTCGCTAATGTCAAAATTTTTTTATTGTTTCGGTAATGCGCTCAAGCATTATTTATCACCATCTGTTTTATTAGGTGTTGCAACTTTACTGGCTTTGATAGTCAGTAATTCAGTGTTCGCGCCAACATATTATACATTATTAAACCAACCTTTATTGATCCAAGGTGTAGGTGAAACTATCAGTGGATTACACCTCATGAATGATGGGTTAATGGTGCTTTTTTTCACCCAAGTCACCTTAGAAATTAAACATGAATTTTTAGTAGGGCGCTTGCGTAACAGGCAATATGCTATGCTGCCTTTGTTTTCTGCAATAGGGGGTGTCATCATGCCCGCGGTGTTATATACAGGGTTAGTGGGTTATGACCCCGCTTTGTTACAAGGATGGGCTATCCCAACTGCAACTGACATTGCCTTTTCTTTAGCTATATTGACTGCTTTAGGGAGACGTATCCCCCTAGAATTAAAACTGTTATTAAGTGGATTGGCTATTATTGATGACTTATGTGCTGTGGGTATTATTGCCTTTTTCTACACAGCAAATTTGAAATGGTTTTGGTTGAGAAGGGCATTATTGCTTGTTTTATTATTGGGTGAGTTTAACCGCCGTCGCTTAGAAGGGTTGTTCATTTATCTCATCATTGGCTTTGGGCTATGGTTATCGCTTTTAAACTCAGGCATTCATCCCACTATTGCGGGTGTGTTACTTGCTTGTGCGATACCGGCCTACCCATCGTCTGGTGATTCCCCGCTCAAGCGTTTAGAGCATTATATAGTGCCATGGGTGAATTATATCATTCTGCCCGGTTTTGCTTTTATGAATGCGGGTGTACCTATTATGGATATCACCTGGAAAATAGCGGCGAATCCTCTGTTTGCTGGTATTGTAATCGGTTTGTTTTTGGGCAAACCGTTGGGTATTGGGTTGAGTACTTATCTGGCGACTCGACTGGGTGTTGCTCAGTTGCCACCTACACTCAAATGGTCTCATATTATTGGTATGGCGTGTTTAGGGGGTATAGGGTTTACAATGAGCTTATTTATTACAACGTTAGCTTTTGCTGATCCAATGTTATTACAACTGGCTCGTCAAGCTATATTGATAGCATCCATTATTAGCGCCAGTCTAGGTATAATAATATTAGTGTTTTTTAAAAGCTATTCTTCGGGTAATGTAGCCATTTCCCTCCATAAACAAGCCCCCGATGCTGCCTGAATAGCGTGTAATCGCGCTTGATGCGCTTTTATTTCGTTATCGGTGGCGTAATGAACCGGTAAGGGTATGTGTAAGTCGTGTTGGGCTGCAGAGGACTGGGTTTGTGCTAAGGATGCCAACGCAGTAGCTTCAAACAAACTGTCCTGCCCCCCGGTCATGTGTAAATAGACTTGTGCGAGCAATTCCGAGTCACTCAGTGCGCCGTGTAAACCACGTTTGGTTTTTGATACTTCGCAACGTAAAGCAAGCGCATCTAAATTATACTTTTGGCCAGGATATTTCGTTTTGGCAATCTCGATCGTATCTGTAATGCGACAATAAGTTCCCAAAGATTTAAACCCTTGTTCCAGCAATTGTAATTCATAGTCTAAAAAGCCCACATCAAATTTTGCATTATGAATAATCAATTCCGCACCTTCGACAAAACGGATAAAGTCAGTCGCAATCTCTGTAAATCGAGGTTTATCACTCAAAAATGCCGTAGATAACCCATGCACTTCTAATGCTTTTGTATCGCTATCGCGCTCTGGATTTAAATAGGTATGAAACGTTTCTTGTGTAATTTGGCGGTTTTGGATCACAATGGCCCCGATTTCGATAATACGGTGACCTTCTTGTGGATCTAACCCAGTGGTTTCGGTATCAAGTACAATTTGTCGCATGATTTACTCCATGAAAAGTCCGCCATTCACATGCAAAGTTTGTCCTGTAATATAGCCGCTTTCTTGCGCCGCCAAAAAAACACAGGCATGGGCTATATCGTGAGGTTGACCGAGTTGTTGAATGGGAATTTGATTTAATAATTGGGTTTGTTTGGCCTCGGGTAGGGTTTGCGTCATATCGGTGTCAATAAAGCCAGGTGCCACAACATTAACGGTTATGCCACGAGCCGCTACTTCTATGGCTAATGATTTGTTAAACCCCAATAGTCCTGCTTTAGCGGCTGCATAATGGGTTTGGCCTGCATTACCTGTAGAACCCACAACGGAGCCGATATGAAGAATACGGCCATAGCGTGCTTTTAACATAGGCATTAAACACGCTTGGGTCATATGAAAAATACCTGTTAAATTAGTGTTAATGACAGTGTCCCAGTTTTCTGCTGTCAAGCGCAAGGCTAAGCTGTCACGCGTCACACCAGCATTATTGACTAAAATAGAAGGTAGTTTATCTAATTGTTGCAAGGTATCCATCAAGGCCTGGCGTGAATCAGCTTGCGTCACATCTAATACAAAACCCTGTCCTTGTAACTGCAAGTCAGCGAGTTGCTCAGAAAACTGTATAGCACCGGCTTGGGTAGTGGCGGTTCCAGCGACCCAAGCACCTTGTTTTGCAAGGGCTAAAGCAATTGCATTGCCAATGCCACGATTAGCGCCCGTCACTAAAGCATATTGTGAATCTAATGAAAACATAATGACATCGTGCAGTTTTTAAAAAGTTTATTATACTCTCAAATAGTATGATTTTATAAACCATAATTGTAAAACATTATGAATCATATCATCATTTTTCATGCTTAAAGTATTGGATTGCGGTCCAAAGGTGGTTGCCATAGCTCATGACTTGCAATCGTATACTGTCCAGAAGGGTTAAAGGAGTAGCCTAGTGTCCATCGATTTTGCCACTCTGGAATACTAAAACGCCATCCCGTATGCACATGATGTTGGGGTGTAATATGCCACATGATATGACATAATGGTCCCCATGTGTCTATATAAGCTCGAGAATAAGCACCTACTGAAAATGTGCAATAATCCAGTATATGGTTTGTATAGTAAGCATCGAATCCACAATCCCATAGGCTTTCAGTTTCTTCACTCCACGGATAATAAAAGCTCAGTTTAACTTGTTGGTTCTTATAAACGATATCGGTACTCATGTTAAGGATGCTGCCTTCGTACTGTATCTTATTATGAGCAGTCTTTACCTTAGGATCAGGAGTGTGAAAAAGACCGGCCGTGTCAAAAAACGCATCTAGGAATAGATAGCCTCCCATTTGCATGGTGGGTTTTATCCATTGTCTATAACCACCGCCGATACCGAATTGTAAGGATTGTGTATAATAAAAACGGGGTTGCACATCGACATAACTTAAATAACTCGGTTGTTGAGTGCTTAGAAAATAGTCCATACCGATGTTTTCATTGTTGACGTTATATCGGTCATGTGATTTCCATTGCGCGCTTATAGCATTTTCAGCTGAGAACAAGGTGAGTAAACAAATCAGATAGGCTAGGGGAGTAATAAAGTTTCGCATAAGTTGTTAATGAGCGTATATTTTAAAGCGTTTTAATAGGTTTGTGTTGTTCGCCCGTTCAACCCTATAGAAACTAAAATGTGCACAACAGGCCAATGCACTAATGTAAAAGTAGGAAATAATAAATAACCAAAGTACACTGGGTGAAAAACTCTCCCATCCTAAACAAGTGATTACGTCATAAAAGCGGATGATTTAACATCGTTGCTTTAAAAGCGATTCACTTACTTTACAGTAAATTATTCAGCTGATTTAAATTATGTTTTAAATATTAGAAGTTTTTTACTATAGTGAATATCCCTTAAGAAATCAAACCGAATATATCAGACTTGCTGTTAATCAATCGGTAAGCGCTCTTTGGCTATGCTGGATTAATAGTTTCTCTCAAGCTTCATGTGTTGGGGTATTTTAAATTTTTTCTCATGATCAGCGGTGGTATTCAGCTTATTTGATCGACCAGAATGGAATAACTCACAATTTCTGTGGATAACTCAGTGGATAGTGTAATGTTTCAGTAGAGGGCAGTGTGATTTTCTAGGGATGATATCGCGACAGTGAATCGGTTGACTAAAAAGTCTACAATCCTTTAGCATTATACAAAGGACAGGGTGTACAGCTCTACTCCAATAGCTGTGGTAGCGCAACATGCTACTGGGTTATATGGATTTTTTAAGTTATGGTTGCGCTCGAAGCCCAGTCTCCCTTTCTGCTTGCTAATATATAACTTCCAACGTTCGGATTTTGTAGCAATAAAAATAAAGCATTCAGTGAATAATAATAGTATTTCAGCATCATTATTTTCAAAAAAACAAGACTAACATCATGCTCAAAAAAGCAAAATATACTATTTTTGTAGCCTATAAATTCAACCCGCCTGTTTTACCTATGCTATTGAATTAGTCCACAAGTTCTGTGGATAACTCAGTGGATAAATAATAATGGATAGAGGTGAGAGCGCTAGTTTTAATTTGTTTGCTCGTGAGCACAATTTGACTGAGCAGAAAATCGACATGTCATTTTTTGGTACTATAGCGGTGATTCAATTACAGGTTAATTTGTTGAACACAATATTTCTTTGTGCTACATAAACCGAGGCGATGCTGGGTTATGCTCATGAATAGCTTGATTATCGGGTAATGGCTGTAAGTTATAAGCGTTTAAAATTTTATATTCTAATAACTCTCCCAATGAATCATAAATTTCATTAAAACGATTATTAAGTACCATGAGTTGATCGTATAAGTATTCATAGCGAGATTTTACGCCTTCTGGCTCTAATATTTGCATTTTAGGGAATTTATATCTTGGTTCAGGTGTAATTTGTAAGCGGCGCGCAATGATCTCGGGTGGGTGATATAAATTATTTTTAATCTCTTTTAACCAAATTGCAGGTAGTGGTTGTGTAATAGAGTGTTTGTTTTTAATATGCTTTGCACATTCTTCATGGCTTTTATTTAAATTTGCTTGTAACTGCTTTAAATAGGAAAGGAGTTGTGGAATTTCAGCCATGTCAAATGCCTTAGCTTTGTGTGTCTGTAAAATAATAATCAACTTAGTTAAGGTGTTGTATATAGTATGGCAAGTATCGTTTGTTGCGTAAAATGCAAGGATTGATTCTGATTCTTTAGTACGTGTAGATGTGGGCAATGTGTTAAGGTCAGTATTGGATTCTTTGGTAAAAGGGTCATACGGCATCATGATATTTTCCTCACCTTAAAAGTTAAATAATAGACATCTCATTCATAAAGTACAACTACTGCCTAATATTGTGCACTCTATTGAAGCTAAACTTAGATAGGTTAAGTATTTAATGTCTGTTTAATAGTGATATGTGTTCCATGATTGACTGTTGAGCATGAATATAATGCTTGCAGAGTAATAATGCTAATGGCTATCGTTATGGGGTGCTAAAGCATTTAATAGTTGGTCGACTTGTTCTGTGGTTAGGTCTTCATAATAAGTTTGATCAATCATCATAACGGGTGCTCGAATACAAGCGCCTAAGCATTCGACTTCTTTTAAAGTAAATTGTTGATCGGTTGTTGTTTCATTAAAATCAATGTTAAGGCGTTTTTTGATATGATCCACAATGCGATCGCAGCCATTTAGCATGCAGGATACATTGGTGCAAATATTGATTTTATGCCGTCCAACGGGTTTTAAGTCAAACATGGAATAAAATGTGGCGACTTCATAAGCTTTGATGCGTGGCATTTGAATATAATCGGCTACTGCATTAATGATTGCTTCGGACAGCCATCCTCCTTGCTGTTTTTGGGCAATAGATAAGGCGGGCACAATAGCCGATTGTCTTTGGTCAGGCGGGTATTTAGTTAGCCAATGATCAATTTCAGAACGCACCTGTTCTGAAAGGAGTATGGTTTCTGTAGAGTGGGTAGGTGTCGGCATCAGCGATCAATTTCTCCAAAAACAATGTCGAGACTCGATAAAATAGCGACTAAATCGGCTAACATGTGGCCACGTACTAACTCGTTAAGCGCCGCTAAGTGAGGAAAACCAGCAGATCGAATTTTAAGGCGGTAGGGTTTATTTGCGCCATCTGAAACGAGGTAAATACCAAATTCCCCTTTAGGGTGTTCAATTGCTGAGTAAACTTCACCAACAGGTAAGGTGTAACCTTCTGTAAAGAGTTTAAAATGATGAATGAGTGATTCCATATCCTGTTTCATATGAGAGCGTTTAGGGGGTGTAATCGCACTGTCTTCTAGCATCACCGGACCTGGATGATGACGTAACCATTCAATACATTGTTGAATGAGGCGTGTAGACTGCCGCATTTCTTCAACTCGCACTAAATAACGGTCATAACAATCACCGTTGAGTCCAATTGGAATATCAAAATCCAGTTGGGAGTAGACTTCATACGGTTGTTTTTTGCGTAAGTCCCATGCAATGCCAGATCCTCGTAAAATAGGCCCTGTACAACCAAGTGCCATGGCCCGTTCGGGTGATAAGACACCAATGCCGACGGTGCGTTGTTTCCAGATGCGATTATCTGTTAAGAGTGTCTCATATTCATCGATTTTTTTAGGAAAATCCGTAATGAATCGCTCAATAAAATCCAGTAATGATCCTTGACGCATTTCATTTTTTTTATTGACTTCTTTTTGAGGCATCCAAGGCGAAGCTGTGTGTTGAGGCATCACATTGGGTAAGTCACGGTAAACGCCGCCGGGTCGGTAATACGTGGCATGCATACGCGCCCCGGAAACGGCTTCATAACAGTCGAGCAAGTATTCGCGTTCTCTAAAACAATATAAAAATACAGTCATAGCGCCAATATCCATGGCATGGGCACCTAACCATAATAAATGATTCAGTAAGCGTGTCATTTCATCGAACATAACCCGAATATACTGAGCTCGTATGGGGGGTTGCACGTCGAGCAATTTTTCAATGGCGAGAACATAGCTGTGTTCATTGCACATCATCGAGACATAATCGAGGCGATCCATGTAGCCAATGGTTTGGTTGTAGGGTTTGGATTCTGCTAATTTTTCGGTTGCACGATGCAATAACCCAATATGCGGATCGGCGCGTTGAATCACTTCGCCATCCATTTCTAATATTAGTCGTAGTACACCATGAGCGGCGGGATGTTGCGGTCCAAAATTTAAAGTATAGTGCTGTTGACTAGTCATAGTGATGAGATGGTAGACGTAAAATGGTCAATTAGCGTAGGTTCTGCTTCTAGTGGTTCAGTGGGGGTATGGCGTATCACTTTAGGTACTAAGGTACGTGGCGTCACAGAAGTGACGGGTTCGTAAATGACGTTTTCTTGTGTGGCATCATAACGGACTTCATTATGACCAATCAGTGGAAAGTCTTTACGTAAGGGATGACCTGTAAATTCATAGTCTGTTAAAATGCGTCTGAGGTCTGGATGGCCTGTAAATTCAATACCATACAAATCAAATGCTTCGCGTTCATACCAATTAGCCGATGGCCAAATATCGGTTACGGAATCTAAAGGTATTAAGGTGAGTGTGTCATCATCATGGGCATTATTCGGCATGGTGTTTACAAAGGTACGTAGGCGCAGTCGTTTATTATGCGCCAACGAAAGCAAATGATATATCACGGCGAAACGAGGTTTTGGCCAAGTATGTGCTGCGATTTGTTCATCATCAGCCTGTACACCGCGTTCAAACCCAGTGCCTGTTGCTTCAGTCGTGAGCCACTCGCTTCGACCATAGTCTAGGTAATCAACCCCACATAAATCGATTAAGGTTGCAAATTGAAAATCGGGTTCATTCTGTAGAGCGAAGCAAATCGATTTTAAATGAGTCGACGGTATTTCTAACGTGATTTCATTATTTTCTAGGGTAGTCGAAGTCAAATAAGCTTTAAAATGAGTTTTGAGGTATTCGATGTAATCAGATAATGAATTCATAGCATCTAATGTTGTCGGCGGTCGATAATGGACGTTTTTTTAATTTTCTTTTGTAGCTGCATAATACCGTAAATGAGCGCTTCCGGCGTAGGTGGGCATCCTGGCACATACACATCAACGGGTACAATGCGATCACAACCCCGGACGACGGAATAGGCATAATGATAATAACCACCACCATTAGCACAGCTACCCATGGAAATCACCCACCGTGGTTCTGCCATCTGATCATATACCCGACGTAAAGCGGGTGCCATTTTATTGCAAAGTGTTCCCGCCACAATCATGACATCAGCTTGCCTAGGACTTGGCCTAAAAATAACGCCTAAACGATCCATGTCATAACGAGCAGCGCCCGCATGCATCATTTCAATGCCGCAACAAGCGAGCCCCATGGTGACAGGCCATAATGAATTACCGCGCGCCCAATCGAGTAATTTATCGAGAGAAGTTGTAATAAAGCCTTGCTGGTAAAGTGATTCAGTTATGTCCATTTTAAGACCCCTTGTTTCCATTCATAAATAAAACCGATAGTTAAAAGTGTGATAAAAGCTAACATTGCTAATAAAGCCGGCAATCCTACTTGTCTTACGCTTACAGCCCAAGGTAGTAAAAAAGCCGTTTCAACATCAAAAATAATGAATAAAATCGCAATACGAACATAGCGTATATCAAAAGGTAAACGCGCTTCCCCAAATGATTCAAAACCACATTCATAAGTATTTCGTTTTGCAGCGTAGGGTTTTGATGGGCTAATTAAGTAGCCTAATCCAAGCGCAAGCACTCCAAATGCAATACTGAACAAAATAGCAATTAAAACTGAGAGATACGCACTGTTGGCCATACTGTAAAGTCATTTAAATTGAATATACATTCAGTATACATCTTTATGGGGAGCTTTAAAGGTTGTTCAAACTAAACGTATCAAATAATTTTGAGTACAAAAATAATTTGATTGTCGGGTAAATAGACCTATCTTTTATCATGGTTGTACTTGAAAAATGTAAAAATGATCACCATTGTTTACATTTTAATTAATATTATTTTATTTGAGCAAAGTTCATATGCAATCCTTACATGGTACGACTATATTACTAGTGCGACGCGATGATAAAGTCGTCATCGGCGGTGATGGTCAAATTACAATGGGTGGTTCCTTAATTTTAAAATCAAATGCCTGCAAAGTGTACCGTTTAGCGAAATACCCGGTATTAGTGGGTTTTGCGGGTGCAACGGCTGATGCTATGACGCTTTTAGAACGATTTGAAGCAAAGTTAGAACAATATTCTGGTAAGTTAAAACGTGCGGCTATTGAATTAGCCAAAGATTGGCGCTCTGATCGTATATTGCGTCGATTAGAAGCCTTATTAGCGGTAGCGGATGCAGAGCATGCCTTTATGATTAGCGGTACCGGTGATGTGATTGAACCAGAGCATGATTTGATTGCCATTGGTTCAGGCGGGCCTTATGCGCAATCCGCTGCTTTAGCGTTATTAAAAAATACCACATTGTCAGCACGCGAAATTGTTGAAAAAAGTTTAGAAATTACTTCACATTTATGTGTATTTACTAGTACGCATTTAACATTTGAAGAAATCACACGCCAACCAAAATCCTAAATTAAACTAATAGAGTAAAACGATATGGCAAGATTACATAATAATGACTCAGGTAATGAGAAAACAACTATAAAGCGAAAAAAGAAATCGCCTGTTGTAGAGAATCAAGCTCAAGACATAACAGAGGAAAAAGTAGAGCAAGTCAATGAAGATAAAATTGTAGATACCGAAGAAGAAAGTATTTCTGATGCGGAAACCATTAGCGAAGAAGAGAATAAAGAGGATTTTTCTGATGTAGAGACGTTGATTTCCGAAGAAGATATTGAAACAATCGCAAAAGGATTGTCTTTAGGTGCAACAAAAGAAGCTAGTATTGCCCGATCGATTCCGATGGAAACCGCGATTGACCAAATCGAAAATGATTTATCGCCGCGTGAAATTGTTAAAGAATTAGATCGCTATATTATTAGCCAAAAAGATGCAAAACGAGCAATTGCGATTAGTTTGCGTAATCGTAAGCGTCGTATGTTATTAGATGACTGGCTACGCGATGAAGTCAATCCTAAAAATATTTTAATGATCGGACCTTCAGGTGTCGGGAAAACTGAGATTGCGCGTCGAGCCGCACGTATTACGCATTGTCCTTTTTTAAAAGTCGAAGCGACTAAATTTACAGAAGTGGGTTATATCGGACGTGATGTTGATTCAATACCACGTGATTTGGTCGATAACGCTTTCAAAACTTTGCGTGAAGCTGAAATCGAACGTTTAGAGTCCTATGTAAAAGAAGCCGTTGAAGAACGTATTTTAAATTATTTCATACAGCCACCTGCTAATACTGCAGAAAAGTCTGAGTTGAAACAATCTGAAAATAATGCTGCACGCGATGTTTATCGTAAGCGTTTGCATGAAGGGCTATTAGACGAAAAAGAAATCGAAATTGAACTCTCTAATCCTTCTGTGGGTGTTGAAATTATGGGTCCGCCGGGCATGGAAGAAATGACCAATCAATTACAACACATGATGCAAAACCTAAACAGTGGTCGCACCCGTCCCACTAAGATCAAAGTCAAAGAAGCGATGACGGCACTTCAACAAGAAGAGGCTGGTAAGTTGTTAAATGAAGAAGAACTAAAACGTCGTGCAGTTGAATGGGTAGAGCAGTATGGTATTGTTTTTATCGATGAAATTGATAAAGTCTGTCGTCGGGGTGAAATAGGCGGTGCTGATGTATCGCGCGAAGGCGTGCAACGTGATTTATTACCCTTAATAGAAGGCTGTACCGTATCGACTAAGTATGGCATGGTCTGTACCGACCATATTTTATTTATTACAGCCGGTGCTTTCCATTCTGGTCAAAAACCTTCTGATTTGATTCCTGAATTACAAGGTCGTTTGCCAATACGTGTTGAATTAAACCCATTAACGGCAAAAGACTTTGAAAGCATTTTGCGTGAATGCCATGCTTCGTTATTAGTGCAATATCAAGCTTTAATGAAGACAGAAGATGTCAACATTGACTTTACAGATGAGGCAATTACGCGTATTGCTGAAATTGCTTATCTGCTCAATGAAAAAGTCGAAAATATCGGTGCAAGACGTCTCTATACTGTTATGGAACGTTTACTTGAAGATCTATCATTTGAAGCGAGTGAATTAGACAATAAACACGTCACCATTGATGTTGACTATGTGAACCAGCAATTAGCCGAATTAGCGACTAACGAAGATACCAGTCATTATATTTTATAATAGGGTTGGTAGTCGTTGAGATAGCGTAAAGGTTAGGAGAGCAGAGTAGTAATGAATAGTGCTTTGCTCTCAACTATCGTGTTTAATCAAATGTTTCAAAAGCAATGGAGGTAGTACGACTGTCTAAATTAAGTCAGTTGTATTTATTTATATTTAAGGCTTAAAGTGCAGAACGTGATCTCATAGCACTAAAAGGGTCATCGGGTCCCAATAGGTGGGCAGCTTCATAGTGGCGGTGCCAAGTGGCAAACCTTCGTGCGCTATGACCTGATGCGTCTTTTAAAGTAGTATTAGCATTATTAGCCAGTAACAGGTTTATAATAGAGGTGTAGCCTTCCACAGCAGCGAACATTAAAGCTGTAGTGCCTTTTTTATCTTGCATATTAACATCGGCGTCATGTTCAATGAGCTGTTTGACTACAGAAGCATGACCGCCAAGAGAAGCAAGCATTAGAGCTGTATAGCCTTCAGCAGTTTGTTCATCAACATCAGCGTTATTTTCAATTAATCGTTGCACGATGGAATCATGACCTTGTTCTGAGGCCAGTATCAATGCTGTACAGCTTTTTTTATCTTGTAAATTAATATTAGCCTTATTATTAAGCAATAACTCTACGGTAGCAGTATGACCTTCTTCAGAAGCTAGCATTAAAGCGGTATAACCTTCTGTATTTTGATCATTAATCGCAATGTTATGGTCTAAGCATGTTTGGATCTGTTCGTTATCCCCAGTTGAAGCAGCATTGAAAAAAAGCCCAGTATCGTTTTGTAAGGTATACATAATATAAATGTGATGTCTTTAGTATGATGACCAATCAATAGAATGGCCATACTATCGCTTGATAATATATTCGTATAGTTGTATATTTTGCGGACAAACAAGGCCTTAAACTGCATTCAATCTTGTATTGTTTGAAAAAGTTATTGGGCAAACAGTGACCTGAGTGCAGTTTTGATTAAGTCTTGGTTTTTTATAGGGTAGGGGAAGTCGGCGTTATTCATGGTGTGATATAGTTTACTCCACGTGCAAATGTATGTTGACTGAGGGACGGTGGAAATAAGAAGAAACGTACACGGTTTATTATTTCTTGAGGGAGTTTTGCTAATTGGTTGTAGTTAGGGTCTTTCTCATTGCGATACACAGGTAAAGTGCTGCCAGGCGATTTAAAGGCTAAATCCGCATAAGCATTACGATCGGCTAAAAATTGATTCAGTGCTTTTTCGCGTGGCGTGAGTAAAATCCAATCGCGTAGGGTGTTTTGGCTAAAAATGCCATATTCTTTAGACAGAGCATATTGGTATTGTTCAACTTGTTCTGCTAGACGTGTAATAATAGGGGTTGCTTCTTCTGCAGTTTGATTTTCTTCATTTTTACGGTAGCGATTAATACCACATAAAAGCAGTAATTTGATGCAGGCAATTGCGGCATCATCTGCCATATCATGCTTAATATGATAAGCTAAAGTATGTAAGAGAGTATCTTCAAAAAGGGTAGTGATATGATAATTCGCATTATTTTGTAGTAAGTACTTGGTTATGGGTAAATCTGTGGTATAAACTGCCCAAAATAATGCCGTTTCCCCATATTCATTTGTTGTGTTGACATCGGCTCCATGCTGAATTAAGCATTGAACCGCCTTGAGGTGTTGATGAGCTACGGCATATATCAGGGCCGTTGCACTATAAAAATTGAATGCGTCGATAGGATAAATATCATAATAATCGAGTAACCATTGTAGGATTGCTTGATGTCCTCCTTTGGCAGCTTGCATTAAAACAGTATCTTGAAATTTATTGCTTGCATTGACGTCACTGCCTTTTATCACTAAGTTTTGGGCAATGGTTTGATGGCCATAATAGACAGCATACATTAAGGCTGTGTTATGCGTTTCATCTTTCTCATCAGCGTTGGCATAATGTTCCAATAAACATTGTGCGATTTCTGTGCGTCCCGTTTTTGCGGCGATTATGAGTGCCGTTTCCCCAGAGTTATCTTTGGCATTGAGATCGACTCCGTGTTGGATTAAGCGTGTTACAGTAGCAGTATGGTCTTGTTCAATGGCTGCCATTAAAGCGGTTCTGCCTAATAAGTCACGTGTATCAACCGGTATATTTTGCTGTAATAATGCTGAGATGGTGGCATCATCCCCTTTTTCAGCTGCTTGTAAAAAAAGTTGTTTTCTCTTAGTGTGTTGTTTTGTTTTGAAATATAAAAATGGATGTTGAATGGTATTGATGACGTGACGCATATAGTGACTGTATGTTGCCTAGATACACGTGATTATTGGTCTAAGTATAATCTCGCGCCTAACCTTTATTTTCCTTAATAAAAAAGCATCGTACGATGCATGCTATGGCCTAAGTTTGATTGTTATCCTTATTACTTGTTCTGCATTTTCACTAAAATCCTAAGAGTAACTATCCTGTAAACGACAAAAACCATTTGTTGGTTTTTGTCGCTTTTATATTCATATCGTATAGCTAATTTGAGTTTAATACAAATTAATTAGGGGTGTGGGCCAGGTGATAGGGGTTCGAGTGTAGGCTCTTCAAACTGTAGTGTTGCAAAATCAGGTAAGTGTTTGCACGCCATAATTTCTTTGATTTTATCTTTTACTCTGCCTTTGTGAGGTTGAGGGAATTCTTTTGTTGCTGTGTCCCATTTCAGAGTAAAAGTCAGAGCAGGACCGATTTGGTTGTATAATATGGCATACGCGTGTAGGTACTGGCTGAGTGCTTCATGATACGAGCACGTTTTCTCTGAAAGTATAATGGTGGAACCGGGATAGGCATCAATATGCGCAATTAACAAGTGCGCAAGTGATAATACACTGTTATCTGATTCTGTAGGTTGCTTTTTGTCGTCAGAGAGAGACAAAATATTAAATGCAATACCTAAATTAGGCTCTTTTTTGCACTCTAATACCTTGTTTTCGAATTTAATATGATGTGGATGTGTGACATTAAATGCAGTATAGAGAGGAGAGGTTTTATATTGCTCAGTTTGTGGTGCTAAAACAGTGGGTACCCATACGGTATTCGACGTGAAGATGGGTAAGTTATCTTCGAGTTGTTTTAAAGCGGCATTACATTCTGCCCAATCTTGATATTCTTTTGTATTAGCATCTGGCGCAGTGTGGCGCTGCAAATGTGCTTCAACATAGTTTTTGACTATGATCGCGAGGCGTAGGGGTAGATGTGTTGTTAAAGTGACCCATTCCATTAAGGCAAGTAGTTTATGAAGTTCTATCGGTGAGGTGTTAGGATCAATTTTGATTGATTGATTTGGGCGGGGTTGCTGTTGACCACCTTGTGAAACTATTGCGTTAAAAATCGCTGACGAAACGGGTGATGTAGCGGGTAATGACATATTAATGAATCTCTAATTGGTTGTGGTGATAATCAACTTTAATTTCAGCGCCAGGTGGGTATTTGCCTTCTAAAATAAAGTGAGCTAATGGGTTTTCGAGTGATTGTTGAATAATGCGTTTTAATGGACGCGCACCATAGGCAGGATCAAAACCTTTAGCGGACAAGTGATCTAAAGCTGCATCACTTAAGGTGATCGTAAGCTCGCGCTCTTGTAGGCGTTGCCTTAGGTTGGCGATTTGAATATTTGTAATATGGCGCAAATGGCTTTCATCTAATGGATGAAAGATAATCACTTCATCAATACGATTGACGAATTCAGGCCTGAAATGTTTAGCAATAATCTCTACCAGTGTCGTTTTTAATGTCGTGTAATCTTCTTTTGGTCCCATATTGTGAATTAAATCAGAACCTAAGTTGGATGTCATGACAATAATGGTATTACGAAAATCGACGGTGCGTCCTTGACTGTCTGTTAAACGTCCATCATCTAAGACTTGTAGTAACATATTGAGCACTTCAGGGTGTGCTTTTTCAATTTCATCGAGTAAGACGACAGAGTAAGGCTTACGTCGTATGCTTTCGGTAAGGTAGCCGCCTTTTTCATAGCCAATATAACCCGGCTGCGCACCTATTAAACGAGCAACTGAATGTCGCTCCATGTATTCTGACATGTCGAGTCGAATCATGGCGTCATCACTATCAAATAGGAAGGCTGCTAATGCGCGACAAGTCTCGGTTTTACCCGTACCTGTAGGACCTGCGAAAATAAAAGAACCTAACGGGCGTTTAGGGTCTGATAACCCAGCACGTGATCGTCGAATCGCATTAGCGACTGCTTTTAAGGCTTCTTCTTGACCAATGACACGTTGATGTAAAGCATCTTCGATATGCAATAGTTTGTCACGCTCGCTTTCCATCATTTTGGTGATTGGAATGCCCGTCCATTGTGAAATCACACGCGCAATTTCTTTGTCTGTCACGCGATTACGGAGTAAGTGCTGTGTGTTTTGCGCTTCTGTTGTAGAACGTGCAATTTTTAATTGTGCTTCTAGTTCAGGAAGGCGTCCATACTGTAATTCGGACATGCGACTGAGATCACCTTCTCGTTTTGCTTTTTCTAATTCAAATTGGGCTTGTTCAAGTTTTGCTTTAACGGTTTGCTCGCCTTGTACCGCAGCTTTTTCTTTTTTCCAAATAGCATCGAGCTCGCTATATTGCGTTTCAAGCACTTGGATTTTATCATTCAAAGTTTGTAAGCGTTTTTGGGCGACTTCATCTGTTTCTTTCTTAAGCGCTTCGACCTCAATTTTCATTTTAATGAGTTGGCGATCTAATGTATCTAATTCTTCTGGTTTAGAATCCATCTCGATGCGAATACGGCTCGCCGCTTCATCAATGAGGTCGATCGCTTTATCCGGTAAAAACCGATCTGTAATGTAGCGATGAGAAAGTGTTGCGGCCGCAATAATCGCGCTATCGGTAATCGCTACACCGTGGTGGACTTCATAGCGTGATTTTAACCCCCGTAAAATGGCGATGGTGCTTTCCACATCAGGTTCATCTACCATAATCTTTTGAAAACGTCGCTCGAGGGCAGCATCTTTTTCAATATATTCGCGGTATTCATCGAGTGTCGTGGCACCAATACAGTGTAATTGTCCGCGTGCTAGAGCTGGTTTGAGCATATTGCCGGCATCCATCGCACCTTCTGATTTACCCGCACCGACTAAGGTGTGTAATTCATCAATAAAAATGATAAAATGGTCCGGTTTTTTCTCAATGGCTTTTAATACGCCTTTTAATCGTTCTTCAAAGTCACCTCGATATTTGGCGCCGGCGATCAAACTACCCATGTCTAATACGAGCAAACGTTTAGATTGCATGGACTCTGGCACTTCTGCATTAACAATACGTTGTGCTAAGCCTTCTGCAATCGCGGTTTTCCCTACACCGGGCGACCCAATTAGAACAGGATTATTTTTGGTTCGGCGGGCTAGTACTTGAGCCGTGCGACGGATCACTTCATCTCGCCCAATAACCGGATCTAATTTGCCTTGTTCAGCCAACTGCGTTAAATCAATCGTATATTTTTCTAACGTTTGATAACGGCTTTCCGCTTCAGCATCATCCACTGTTTCACCTTCTCGTAATGTGTCAATGGCGGTTTCAAGGCTGGCTTTATTGAGACCGGCTTGACGTAATAACTGACCCATTATATCGTGGCTATCAATCGACGCTAATATAAATAGCTCACTTGAAAGATAAGTATCTCGGCGTTGTCGTGCCAGCTGGTCGGCTACGTTAAGTAGGCGAGTGAGCGCATTGGAGGGGTAAATTTCACCTGTTTTAGCAGCGCTCGTCTGAGGTAATTTTTGTAACGCAAGACTAAGGGCTTTTTTTAAACTGTTGATATTGGTATTCGTTTTTTGTAATAAACCGAGTGTAGTACCTTGTGGTTGATCTAATAAAGCCTTCAGAATATGAATGGGTTCTATAAAACCATGTTGCGCGCTAAGCGCTAAAGATTGCGCATCGGTGAGAGCCGATTGAAATGCATGGGTGAGTTGGTTGAGACTCATATAATCAAGGGTTCCTCTCAATAATGGGAGATGATATTTTATAAGTAAATGCTGAAAAGTGGAAGAGGTTAATTTGGTGTCACAAGAAAATCATGGCGTATCGCCTGCTGCAGAACACATCATTTTTGAAATATTTAAAACACAACAACGCCAGCATCGTTGGTGGCGGGTACGGTTTATGATTTCAACGCTGTTTCTTTTGTTTATTGGTGTTTCTTTTGCGGTGAGATCAACCCGTTTATTTCGACCAACACCCGCGGCGTCGATCAGTTCACCTGTGCATCCTCATATTGGACTTATCAATATGAAAGGGTTTATTCATGAAGGGCATCCTTTTTCTTCTAAAGGTAGTGCGGATCATGTGGTCCACAGTTTGCGTACGGCATTTGCTAACCCAAAATTAGTAGCACTTATGTTGCGCGTGAATAGTCGAGGGGGGAGTGGTGTGCAAGCTGCTCAAATTTACGACGAAATTCAATATTTACGCGAAAAGCATCCTAAAATACCGATTGTGGCAGTTTGTGATGACTGGTGTACTTCAGCGGCGTATTGGGTCGTATCAGCCTGTAATCAAATTTATGCCAACCCTGTGAGTATCGTGGGCTCTATTGGTGTGATCTCAGAAGGAATGGGGTATGTTAAACAATTAGCGAATGGGGGTATTGAACGTCGTGTATTTAAGGCAGGGAAACATAAAGACTTTTTAGATTCTTATGCACCCCTTAAACCAGAGCATGTCCGCATTATGGATAGTTTATTATCCGATGCTCATCAACAGTTTATTAAAGCGGTTAAAGATGGGCGCGGTAAACGATTAAAAAATTTGGATAAAAATGCAAGTATATTATTTTCTGGTCAACCCTGGACTGGGCGACAAGCATTATCTTTCGGTTTAATTGATGGGTTCGGTAGCACCTATTCCGTAACGCGTGATAAATTTAACATGACTAACCTTGTGGATTATACGGTTCAGCCTCATTTCTTACATCAATTAACCAGTATTGTAAGCTCACTTCCACATTATTGGTCATCTGCTTCATTACACACTGAGATGATGTCACCCGTCGTATCTTAATATACTACTAAGAGAATGGCTTTATGCAGGAAAAAGGGTTTACCTTGATTGAGCTCATAGTCGTGTTGGCAATCGTGGGCACATTGAGCTTATTAGCGTATCCCTTGTATTCAGCTCATTTTGTGCGCCTCAAACGAGTAGAAGCCAAATTAGCCTTATTCGATTTAGCTTCCCATATGGAGCGCTATGCTATCGAAACAAATCAAGGTTATACGGGCGCTACACTGTCTAAATTAGGAGTAGCACCCTTAACCGAAAATAAACACTATAATTTAGCCATTGAATCAGTCAATCCTACCCATTATATGATTTCCGCAACACCTACCTTCGCGGATCCAAAATGCACTCGGTTACGTTACAACCAAGACGGTGAATATTCCAGTCAAGGTAAAGGTTCGGTAGCCGAATGCTGGGGTCGCTAGGTTAAGTTATTTATCTGCTGCCTGTTAAAGCGAGTGATGTAGGGTGGTGTGATTCAGCTTCTATAGGTGGAATAGGCAAACAAGCTGTTTCAAAATCAAGCACCTTGCACATGAGTGGTACAATCGTCATCCACAATTCAGGGGGTAATCTTACGCCTTTATATCCTTTTTGATAATTGCCTCTTAAAAGACTGATGAAGGTTTTTTTGAAATCGGATAATACATTTTGACAAATCCCTCGAGGCGCATTGTTGTCTTGTTTAGGATTTTGAGGTTCATGACTATAAAGTTCATCATCCTTAAAGTCATTCAAATTCTTCTTATATCGTGTGCATTCCTCACTGAATCGGAATAATGCAGACTTTTGCGAACGAGCAGAGCATACACTAAGCAAGGCATGAGTATTATTTAGGTTAGGTAACGAATGGTCTTCTTGAATACCTTGAATAAATTTTTCGGTTTTATTTACCGATTGCATTACATTAGATAAGAAAGGATAAATCGTTTCTTGCATCCACTCGGTAAATTTGGCTTCATCTTGTATGTCTTTCGGTACTTTTCTAGAAGACGCTTTTATGCGACCTTGTAATGCGCGCCTACAAGCGACTTGATTTTCTTCTTTGTCGGAATAGTATAAACCACCTCGATGGGGATTAATGCCCTCTAAGACTAAAACAGTTATCATTCTGGATAGGTCTGTTTGCATTAGTTGTGCTTCTATATCATCTTGAACAAAATATAGCCTGTAAGCGTTCTGATAAATAGCCCAATCTACCAAGGTCTCTCCATGAGTGTTTTTTTCATTAGGGTTGAATTTAGGATGGCTTAATAACGCGTGAAGAATCTTTCCTGCACACCTTGTGAAAGAATGATGAGCCGCTGTTTTTGCATGATCATCCCATAAAGTAGGGTCAGCATCAGGCAATAGTAGACGTACCATTGTTTCATCGCCGCTACCAGCTGCTTCTATTAAAGGTGTTTTGCCATTATATCTTCGCCTATCAGGGTTCGCTTTATGCTGCAATAATAATTGTACCAGTGTCACATTCCTCCTACTCACTGCTTCAGAAAGAGGAGGATGATTAGATTCCGTATTAGGATTTGCGTTGACTTTTAGTAATAATTTTGTCGCTTGTATGGCGAAATCCCAATCTTGACAGGCTGCTGCGAGATATAAAGGTGTGTTTTTATGTTGATCAAGAGAATTGACGAGTGTCGTACGCGCTTCAAATATCAGAACATTCATCCAGAATTTGTTTTAAACGTTCTAAATTGCTTTCTTGAATGGCAGCGTGTAAAGGATAATCATTGTGATTTGTCATAATATAGTACCTTCGTAAAATTGTAATCAATCCTAATTTGGTAACCTTACTGTATCAAGTCAAGCATTAAAAAAACAGCGTAGAATTTACTGAGATTCGATCATTTCTATTACAATCCCACATTAAACATTGTCGCATCGATGACATGCCCATTGTACTGAATTGAAAATCTAAGTTTTGGGGACAAAATTATAATATTCATAGGCTATTTTTAGTGCCTATCCTTTCAATCACACCGTCTAATTTGTCCCCAAAACTTGTAAACCAAATACGCTAAAAATCGTTTACTTTGGACTGATTGTTGATAGTATTTGCGTTCAGAGGTTGTTGAGTTGTCAAAACCTATTCACTGCAATCACTGTCACTATGTCCATACCCTTTAAACCCCAAAACGCTGATACGAGGCAGCATTTTCAGCATCATTTGCGAAAACGCATTATGCATCCCCACGATCATTTTGCAAAACGCAGTTTAAAAGAAAAACAAGTTTACCTGGATCTCATTAAGGCTTATGTCGAACCCGCAATATATGAGCGACTCGATATCGATACCATTGAGGTCATTGATCCCCATTTAGAACAGTCTGATCTTAATGCATTGGAATGTGATATTTTATATCGATGCAAAATTAAAGTACCCAATGGTGAAAATACTTGCTTGCTTTTGTTTGAACACCAATCCAGTGCTCAAAGAGGCATGGCCTTGCGATTTCTCCAATATACGACATTTCTTTTAGAATATCATCGCGATAGTAAAACAGGGGTATTACCTCAAATTTATTCATTTTGTTTGTATCATGGCGATAGCAGCCCCTATCCGTATTCCCCACAGCTGTGCGATGAAAGCGGCGATGCTGAACTGATGCGAGACACGTTATCCTATTGTTTTGATTTAAAAGATTGTACTCAAACAAGTATAGATACACTAAAACAACATGGCTGCGGCGCGTTATTAGAAATCTTCTTAAAAATAGCGCGCACCAAAGATAACCTTCAAGTTATTCGTCAATTAGCGGATGAGGGCCTATTACGAAAGGTTTATAGGAATACCCGGCATGATTATCTTGCCAGCGCTTTCCTATATGCCGTAGAATTTGAGGAGAATGAGCAGTCGGCAGATGAGTTAATTGATATTTTTATTCGTACTTTACCTGAAGAAGAGAGCGCTATTATGACATTTAGAGAACAATTAGAACAACGCGGTCGTCAAGAAGGCTTAAAAGAAGGCATTTATGCGACAAAATTAGAAGATGCCAAAAAGATGCTGATGAAAGGTATTGAATATGCGATGGTGAAAGAAATTACCGGTCTTTCCGAAGACGAGCTAGCAGCACTTTAAGCTGGTTTATGAACAGCAGTAGGGTATTGATTAAGAGCCTCTAATTGATAGTAGAGGCTCTACGATTATAGTGTAAGCACTAAGTAACTTACTGCTACATTCTCATGGAGAGTGAAGGCGTTGTGGAAAGTAATTGGGTTTGCTCCAACTGTTTTTGCAGATGCAGCGTCAAAAGCTCCAGAGTTTCTGAAACGAATTCTGCTCTTTCGACTCCGCAAACTTTTCCCTGCCAATCGGATCCAACTATATTTTCCTTTCCATGTAATTTTTCACCAACGCTACCCGCAGTTGTGTTGCCACAAAGTTCTTCTTCATCTACAAACTTATCCTCCTTGGCGATGTCAAGCCATTCTTTCGGTACTTGGGGTCCACGACCACGACCTGCGACAGTTTCGCCAGTAAGGCACTCATGCACAATAACATTAGGTGCATCATACGGCTGCTCATCTGTAGAGATGTCACTCTCTGCAGAAAGAATATAAATGGCATGATATTGTGAAATTTTTTCTGCGCCGATCTCTTGGACTGCTTTATGGCAATCTATCATTCGATTATAAGCACCTAACAATCCTTTATACTCACTAAGTGATCCTTTGGGATTCCCAGGCTTCTTTTTTCCACAATAAGGTTGTTCACCTACGCCAGTATACTTAACGTTCCGTGGAAACTCGTTATATTCGCTTTTTTGAACTTGAGTGAGTATTGGCTGAATCCAATTTCTACAAGGTTGGATTTTGATTTCCTTTTCCGTTGGATATACTAACAATATGTTAGCAGTTTCTCCTTCGTAGAGTGAAGGACGTTGGCCGATACCGAATGATTCTGGTGCTTGCACTCCAAGCAATTCAAATATATTACCCGCAATATATTCAGGTGTTCCACAGATAGGTTGTCGTGTTAATGTGTGCTGCCCATCATCGGTGACTAATCCTTCTTCAGGGATCATGATATCAGGGTTTGGGGTAGTAAGTTCCATAATGCTTCCTCATAAAAAATTGAAACGTCATAATTCAATCCTACTACGTCTTTTGAGGAAGATAATAGGGGGTAATTTACCTACAAATACAATCTTGACAGCGGTCGATAGTTATGAGTTATGTTGTGACTGTTTTTAAGTGGTGAATTTGGGTATGATAGTTATTTAAATCCATATTTTTCTGGGGATGAGTGTGTCTATGCGTGCTAGCCAACTGTATTTCGCTACATTGAAAGAAGCGCCGGCTGAAGTTGAAATCATCAGTCATCGATTAATGATGCGAGCTGGGTTAATTCGTCGTTTAGCGGCCGGTATTTATACCTGGCTACCCTTAGGCGTGCGTATATTGCGTAAAGTTGAAACCATTGTGCGTGAAGAAATGGATCGTATTGGGGCGCAAGAGTGTATTATGCCAATGGTGCAGCCCGGGGAATTATGGGAGGAAACCAACCGTTGGCAGGCTTATGGACTCGAATTATTACGTTTTCAAGATCGCCATGAGCGTAATTTTTGCTTAGGGCCTACGCATGAAGAAGTCGTGACAGATCTCATACGTCATGAGGTCCGTAGCTATAAACAATTACCTTTGATGTTGTATCAAATTCAAACGAAATTTCGAGATGAGATTAGACCGCGTTTTGGAGTCATGCGCGGGCGTGAGTTTATGATGAAAGATGCGTATTCTTTTCATGCAGACAAAGCTTCACTCGATACGACGTATCACCAAGTGTATCAAGCTTATGTCCGCATTTTTGAGCGTTTGGGGTTAGTCGTCAAAGCCGTACAAGCGGATACGGGGAGTATCGGAGGACATACTTCACATGAATTCCAAGTGCTCGCTGAAACGGGTGAAGATGTGATTGTCTATGATCCAGATGGAGACTATGCCGCCAATCAAGAACTGGTGGCTACCCAATTGGATCCAACCCAACGCGACAGGTTACAAGTGACCAAAGGAATTGAAGTAGGGCATATCTTTCAATTAGGCACAAAATATAGCCAAGCTATGCAAGCGAAAGTAGCGACGCAAGAGGGCACATTACAACCTGTAGAAATGGGTTGTTATGGCATTGGGGTTTCCCGTATCGTGGCGGCTGCTATTGAGCAACATCACGATGCAGCCGGTATTATATGGCCAAAAGCATTAGCGCCGTTTCAAGTGGTGATTGTGCCTGTGGGTTATGCTAAAAAACCCGCTATAAAAGAAGCAGCAGATAATCTTTATCAAACCTTAGAAGAGATGGGCGTCGATGTGTTACTGGATGATCGTGATGTGCGTCCTGGCGTTGCGTTCGCTGAAATGGACCTGCTAGGTATTCCACATCGCTTGGTAGTGAGTGCCGCTGGGTTGGAACGAGGTGAAGTAGAGTATAAGCCGCGTTGTGGTGAAAGTCAGTGGTTTAGCTTGCCTTATCTATTTGATTTCTTACGTACCAATTTGTAGTAAACGATTTTAAAGAGGTGTCATGATGTCCATAAGAGATTGGCCAGATGGTATAAGACCTCGTGAAAAACTATTAAAGCATGGTGCGGGCGCTTTGTCGGATGCTGAATTAATGGCCATTTTGATACGCAATGGACCGCGGGGCCAATCGGCATTAGATATTAGCCATGAATTATTTATACGATTAGGTAGTTGGAATAATATTTTAACGGTTGATAAACAGTTATTTTGTGCGATACCGGGTTTAGGCATTGCGAAGTATATTGAACTGCAAGCGATTCATGAAGTAAACCGACGGTGTGCGCAAGAACCTTTATTAAATAGCGATGTATTACAAAATACACAAGCGACTTATCGGTTTTTAGCGGCTAAAATGAAAAATTATCGACGAGAAGTGTTTGCATGTTTATTTTTAAATAATGCTTATCATCTCATTGATTTTCAGGAATTATTTTACGGGACAATCAATACAACCAACGTACATGCGCGTGAAGTGGTCAAGGCCGCGCTGGATTGTAATGCAGTAGCCGTTATTGCAGTACATAATCATCCGTCAGGACAAGTCGTACCCAGTACGGCCGATATGGATGTGACGCATTATCTTAAACAAGCGTTATCGCTGATGGATATTAATTTATTAGATCATATTATCGTGGGAAGAAGTGGTGCAATTGCTTCTTTTAAAGAACAGGGATTGTTATAAACGACAAATAAACGCATGATATAACGATTACAATACGTGTTTTGACAAGGAGGGTTTAAGTGGAAAGTGTAAGGAATGATGCTGTCGTAATAGATGACCGTGATTATTGTGTATTACAGGATGCTATTGCACGTCAAGATACTATGCAGTTTAACCGGTTGCTTCAAAGAGGCGCCAATATCCATGGTATGGATAAACAGGGTAATAATTTATTACACCAAGCCGCTATCCATAATGCCTACGAAATCGCACGCACTTTATTAACACATAGTGTGTTCTTTATGGTAGGTAATCATAATCGCGACACTCCATTACATTTGGCTGTGCAATATAGTCATCTCAGTTTAGTCCAGCTCTTAAGAGATCATCAGATAGGGACGTTATGTGTCAGTAATGCCAGTGGTCAATTTCCTATTCATATTGCTGTGCAATACCGACGTATGGAAGTGCTCAAATGTTTACTCAGTCCAAAACATTGGTATACGGCTTATGCAAGAAATGACTTGGGTAATACACCGTTACATATCGCAATTTACTTTGGTTGGACTGAGGGTGCTAAATACTTAATAGCGATTGCGGAATACGAGGATATCAAAAATCAAGCAGGTTGTACTGCACTACATTATGCTGCTTATTTTAATCATGTAGCGTTAATTTCATTGCTTTTGGATAAAGGGGCCAATATACGAAGCAAAACGACAGAGGATGGAGCATCCGCCCTACATATTGCTGCTATGCGAGGTAATCTGGCATCGGTGCAAACTTTAATTGAATCGTCGCAAAAACCCTGCATTAATGTGAAAAATAAATATCACGAGACGCCCCTACATGTAGCCATTATCAGTCACCATACCGCCATTGTGAAATTGCTGGTAGAAAAAGGCGCTTCTTTTAATATGAAATCGAAAGGCGGTTATACGGTTTTACATCTAGCGGCTTATTATGGATATGTCGACATACTGGACTATTTATTGTCACATCCTGCTAAACGGCATATTACGACACAATGGGAAAAACGAAAGCCAATTCATATGGCGATACAGGGAGGTCATTTAGCAGCGGTCCATTGTCTTTTGCATTATGGTACTTCGATTCATACGTTAACAGGGTATAAAGAAACCGCATTACATTTAGCGGCGATGGAAAAAAATTTGGCTATGGTTCAATTCTTAGTCAATCAAGGTGTGTCGATCCACCAGATCAATGATCACGGTAACACAGCATTGCACTTGGCTGCCGAGCGCGGTGATCAAGTAATTGTAGAGTATTTAGATAGGCAAGGTTGTGCATTAGATCAACCTAATACGATCACCCACGAGACGCCGTTACATATGGCGATTCAATCCGGTAATGCGCAACTCGTTTTGTTTTTGCTGAATCGAGGGGTTTCAGTACAAAACGTTACCCGCTTAGGTTATACCCCATTACATTTGGCTGCAATGCAAGGCAATGAAGAAACGCTATTGTGTTTATTAGAACGAGGCGTATCATTATATGATAAGAGTTTATATTCTAGACAGAATACAGCATTACACTGGGCAGCGTATTATGGTCATGTGTCGATAGTGAATATTCTGTTAGCTAAAGGTCGATATAATGACCAATTAACCCAAGTAAATGCTTTAGGTCGCACCGCTTTGCATATTGCAGTTATGCGTGGCAATGTTGAAGTCTGTAAATTTCTGCTCGCTAGAAAGCTATGCAATTTAAATCGGTATGATGCACAGGGTCATACCTCTTTTAGTCTGGCATTTCAATACTATACACCTAAATTATTACCGTATGTGGCGTTGATGCTCGTTTGCCGCGCAAGTCATCTCTCCTACCAACGCAATAGACTCAATGACAATGAGCGAAGTTGTGTATATCGCTTACCTAAAAAAGAACAGAGTAGATTGTTTTATTGTATCAGCCATTTTTTTCTATATTGGACAGCATGGGAAGAAGCAAAGTCGACTTTACAATTTGATGCGCTTTCTCTGCCGAGTCAACAAGATGCCATACATTTTTGGATGCGTTGTAACGTGAATGAAAAAAGAAGTTTATGTTTTATAACGCAATCGACATGGCAACTCAATATACCTAACGGTATTGATCGCCAGGCAGGGTGGGTAAAATTACCTTTGGAAATTAAACAACGCGTGGTGTATTATGCTCACCAAGAAAAATTAGCGTTATCGCACCCATTTCAACCGTATCGTTTACCCCATAAATGGATGACAGCAGTGGGGACTGTAATGGCGCAGTTGTCTTTTTTTAAGCATAATGAAATATCACATTTATCGAAAGCATTAGATAGCGAAAATGCAACAATCGACCCTCAATCCAAGCATATAGCCGAAGCACATGCACACACGATCATGTCGTTTTATGGCAGTGGGTGATAGCGATAAACTGACACCAAGCAAACAAACTAGCATAGAGTATGTAATAACTACAACTGTTCTGAGTTCAATACTGAGATATAGTAATGAGTCCGTAGTGCTTCCAAGATGCATTTCGGATTGCTATTATTCATATTCGTTCATATTGTGATTATGCCAACTACATCACGTAATAAACCGACATTACCTGCCCGACCTAAAAACCTGAGCCCAAAAGAACAGTTATTTCAACTCATTGAAGATAGAGCGCCTGAACCTGAAGTAGAAAAATTTCTAAACACAAAAGCTTTTTCGTACCTCAATGCAACAAATAAAGAAGGCTATACATCGATACAAGTGGCAGTAAAAAAAGAGTTTTACGATCTCACACAATTATTGGCTAGTTATCGCTATGGACATTACCAAACGGATCTCACCGTTCTAGATACAGAAGAGAACACATTATTACACGTAGCGGCTGAAAAGGGTAACCTCGAGATAGTAAAAGTTTTGCTAAACGCTAACCACACACGTCTTGTTAAGCATCAAATTGATCTAGGTGCATGTAATAAGGAGCAAGAAACCTTTTTAGATGCTGCTGCTATTTGGCGAGAAGAAGATATTAAAAATAAAACTGAAAATAAGGACAGATACGAAAATGATGATAAAAATGAAATTATTCAATACGTACTAGATAATTATGATGCCTTGAGTAGTAAACATAATAAGGTATTCAGACGAGCTATACTATTTTATGCAGCAAAAAATAATCGTCTAGGATTAGTAAAAATGATACTTGAGAATTACCCTGATGATTTATTATCTCAGCATTTGTATAATGGATGTACTGTATTACATGGGGCTGCATGTGGTGGGAAATTAGAATTAGTTGAGTTTTTATTAGAAAAAAATTCCAACTTGTTGTCTATTTCAGATAGTGAAGGCAATAAACCCATGATATATGCTGTTCTCAATAAACATATTCCAGTTATTAAGAAACTATGGGATATTGATGAGCGTGTATTTAATCAGCGAGGTTTAGAAGGTTGGGGTGTTTTACATTTTATGTTCGTCACAAACGTTGAAGATTTTGTACAACCGCGTGCCAAATTTATTCAGGATTATAATGACACTATACAATTTATTATCACTCAGTTTGAGTTAATGAGCATAGAAGAGAGAGCGGCATGGTTGTCTGAACAAGATAGTATAGAAACACCGTTAGAAGCAGCAATTAAAGCGGGTAGTGTAGAAGGTATTAAATTATTGATAGAAATGTTTTGCAGGATAGATAATTTAACATTAAGTGATTATTTAAACACTCCAAATAATCAAGATAATATACCGTTACATATGTTAGTCGAGAGCGTGTATGAGTTTATAACGGATTGTACCTTATATGGCTATTTTGATTTAAAGAAAATTAACGTACTGCTTGCATTATGGATTGCAAAAGGAGCTGATATTAATATGATAGGTAGGCAAGGGGTATGTGTATTTCATGCTCTTGAGGCTATAGTAAATACACTGCATAGCGCTACGTTTCCGGAGTTGGAGCCAAAAGGATCACTATGTTTAACCATAATGGAAGATAGCCGAGTGGGTTTTGAATCCCAAATTGAAGAATATGGCAAGTTGGTATTGAATGAATGTTTAGAGATGTGGGCACTTTGCTATGCTTACTCAGATGAGGTTGATACCTCGTGTGAATTTAATATGGGCGCATTAACGGATAATCTGAATGCACTGACCAATATGATCAATGGTGGATCATCACCGACACGATCCCAATTATTTGATCAGGCTAAAGTCATAGGGAATCATCTCTATGCACAGCGTATGGCCAAAAAGGAATATAGAACTCAATTGCAATTTACCGAAGCAGCACAGCAAGGTATATTTCCAATCGCTGATGATGTAGTCGACATATTATGGCATATGAAACATAGGCAGGAAGCGAGTTGGACAGGGTTGACCACTATGCTTGCAGAAACGTTTGATAAATTCTCTATTGAATTAACAGATGAGATTGCATTCTATGCTTTCACAAATATGATGCGTACTCAGCTAGAATTAGGTGCGTATAATTGTACCCCTGAAGGTAAATTGCGCATTATTTTTACAAACTTATTAAACAATCGACACATTATTCGAGCTGATTACGCAATGAAAGTTGAGTATGACCATGCCGCAGTCGAGCCAAGCCGCTATCGTCCTGGTATGAGATAATGTGCACGTAGCACATTATCTCATAGGGTATTAGTTTTTGGATGCCGTTAATTTTAAAGCGGCGGGTAATGCAATAAGGCTCGACAACATAATATAAGCCGCTGGGAACAATAGCCAACCGGTTTTATTAATGACGTATGTGCATAATAAGGGGACAGAACCACCAACAAAAGCTGCCGGTATAATAAAGGCTAAGCTTACACCTAAACTGCGCATTTCAGGTGGAAACAAGTCATTAATCATTTCTACGAAAGTGCCTTGGCTCAAGCTGATTAATACGGCAAACACACATTGTAAGCCGAATAAGGTTGCGAAGTCGGAATAGAGTTGAAACCCTTTGAAAATAGGCAATGCTAAAACAAAAGTTAGAAACAATCCAACAATAAATAAGGTTTTGTAACCTCGAGATTGAGAAAGCTGTCCAATACCTAAACAAGCGATAATCATAACAAATAAGCTTAATGTATTAAGTAAAGTCGCTGTGTTTAATGGAATATTTAAAAAATAATTTAAATAAAACGGCATCCAGATGGTGAGGATAGGAAAGCCAACGTTTAAAAAAACACATAGACTAATCGCTTGCACTAAGCGCGGCAACAGTTGTTTCCAAGGGATATGATAACGTGTGGTCGTATGGTCGAGTTTTTCATACACCGGTGTCTCTTCAATACCATTGCGGATATACGCAATAAATGCGGTCAGTGGTACGCCTAACCAAAAGGGTATGCGCCAGGCCCAAGCTAATAATGCCGCTTCATCAAAATTTTGCATGAGTAAGTAGGTTGTAAACGAACCTAGTAATAAACCCAGTTTTGCAGCGACACCAACCGTGCTGCACAGTAAACTTTTATATTTTGTTGGCGCGCTTTCAAACACGTAGCAAGCGGTTGCGGGTAATTCACCCCCCATCGCAAACCCCTGTACCATGCGTAATGCAATGAGTAGACCTGTCGCTAAAAAACCAGCTTGGGCATAGGTCGGTAGAAAACCAATGAATATAGTGGGGACTGTCATTAAAATCAGTGATAGTTTTAAACTGTACTGTCGACCCCATCGATCACCCAATCGACCAAAGACAACACTGCCAATAGGGCGAATAAAATAGCTGACAGCGAATAGCGTAAAGAATTTTAATATTTCATTAATTGCCAGGTCAGATTGGAAGAACAGTTTGCCTATGATCGCAAAAAGATAACCAAAGACAGAAAATTCATACCATTCAAAAGCATTCGCTAACAACCCTACTTTGAGTAGGGTTGCAATAGATGTGGGTTGAGTGTGATGAGTAGGTTGCTGCATATTAGTTAGGTAAGTAAGGTGTTAATTGATAGTGGTTGCGTAAATCACGTAAAACGAGATGAATATCAATATTCTTCTTCAGTTTATTTTTAATGATACTGACGTAGCTCGAAACTGTGCGAGATGAACACGCTTTATCCTGAAAGGCGGTAATCAGTTCAGCCGCTTGCTTGTGCCGCGCATCTGATACCATTGCGAGTAACACCATTATTTCGGCATAGTTGAGCATTTCCGAAAAGTAGCCTCCTAGGTTTAAATAGTGTGAAAATTTATCCAGTGCTTTTACATACTGCGTCTCTTGTTGATAATAATATTTTTTATAACATTGGAAAAGATGTAGTAGGTTCGTGTACTGTGTGACCTCTAAAGATGTCGTGCTAATTGCAATAGGTTTATTATGATAGCCTGTTAAAGGCGTGACAATGCGCTGAAAAATACGAATAAACCCTTGCGCATCCACCGTGATTTGAGAATGTGTGCTTTGTAGGTTATTTCGAATTGCTTCTCGATCATTGTTTTCTATTTCAGCAATTTCTAATTCACGGGCTTTGGGTTCCATACCAGTCGACTCTAAAATATCGGGTATGGTTAAATCGATCATGCCACCATCTTTAAAGCCTCGTACTTCCCCGGATGGCTTGTTATGCATAATGACTTTCATATCTTGAATATGATGTCCTTTATCAATACTTCTAATTGCGACTGGAAAAAGCGATTGCTCGCTAAATTTCATTAAAAATTCACCAAGGGGTAATAAGGGGGTGGGGAACAAGAAACGACTGTCTAAATATTCGTGATGCATATACAGTACCTCTATAATCAATAGTAAAATGAGTCGTGAATATTGTGCTTATTCACTGCCAGGGTCTGTGATATGCCGCTTGAAATCAAGATGATAGCCAAATAGGTTTTGGGGACAAATTAAGGTTTTCTAGAGGGTAGAAAAGAAGAAGATAGAAAATAGCCTAGTCAATATCAGTGCAATGCCGGCAATTTTCATGTCCTTAATTTTTATAAAAGGCTCAGCAGAAAGAGAAGCGCTCATTTTCTGATAGAAATGAGCGCGTGGGTTATGGGTTAAGGTGTAGGAGTAGAGGTTTGTTGTGCTTCCGCTTCAAGTGGTTGTCCAAGTATTGTTCTAGATAAATGCGCAAGGCTGCGCCTAAACTTTGATCGCGGCATCTTAAATACTGCCTAAGAATACAATCAGTTTAAATGATTTTTACTCAAAAAAGCAGAGTGATTGATACGTATTTTGATTGGGAGTCATTTATACAAATGAATTTTGCAATCCAAGAGGTACTGAATTGTTTTTTAGGCTGGTAGATTAAACCAGCATCTTTCACAAGGTTATTGTGGATATTGATTATAGAATATATAGATACTCGTTTGAGTATAAAAGGTGGCCGGAAGTGGAATCGAACCACTGACACAAGGATTTTCAGTCCTTTGCTCTACCGACTGAGCTACCCGGCCTGCTTAAAGGAATCAATAATACTGGATTTTGTCTCGAGATGCTATGGGGTATTTAAAGAATTGGCGGTTTTTTGAGAAAATGATAAGCTTGGCGGTGAAATTACACCACCCGACATGAGGAGAATAAATTTAATCGTGAAGTTGATCCATCGTTTATTAGGTATTACCGTAGTTGTGGCTGTTTTCGTTGCAGCCAGTGCAGTTTTTATTCACTATACTAAGCCAATATCCTGCAACATGCCGCTTAGCGAAAACCAACCCACTGTTAACTTTGAGATGGATGAACCATTGCAGCAAAGCGTGGAGAGTGAGAATCTAACTAGCGTACAAAATCCACCCGCGCCTGAGGTTATTACCTCGTTGCATGAACCATCTTCGACTTCCCATGACGATTGGTATGTGCAAATGGGTGCTTTTGCGCAGCAAGCCAATGCGGAACAACTGTTGAAAAAATTACAACATCATGGTTTCCAAGCATTGACTCGGTCGATTGTAATACAAGGTAAAACGATAACCCAAGTCATCGTCAAACCGACTGTTCATGATACCGATGCTCAAGTTTTCAGCAAGCGCCTGACTGAGGTGACACAATTAAACGGTAGAATCATGATGACGCACCGTTAACCTTAGCTTACCGTTTTTCTTTAAATACAATTTTTAAAGGTGTTCCGGTCATTTCAAGATGGCGGCGGTAAAATTTTTCGAGGTAGCGCTGATAACTTAACGGTACATCACCGGTATGCGTACCGTGAATCACAATGATAGGCGGGTTAGATCCGCCCGGATGAGCATAACGCAGCTTAATAGAGCGACCTGACACAGCAGGTGCGGCATGCATATGTTGCGCGTCTTGTAGCAGTCGAGTCAATTGTGAAGTGCTGAGCTTTTGTGTGGCATTATGATGAACTTCCTGCACCCATGTAAATAAATCTTCTATCCCTTTGCCTTTTAATGCGGAAATAAACCCAATTTTAGCAAAGCTAATAAAACGCAGACGCCATTTTAATTCTCGTTGACAGTCGGTTTTATCTTCTTGTGATAAGACATCCCATTTATTCAATAAGATAATAATACCACGACCCGCTTCAAGCGTGCCTTGTAATAAACGTAAATCTTGATCCGCAATACCGGTGGTGGCATCGACCATCAAAATAACGAGATGACTGTTGTAGACTGCTTGAATACTTTGATCAATGGACGCTTGTTCCAATTTTTCTTCTATTTTAGAAGGGCGACGAATGCCAGCCGTATCAATGAGAACAAAAGGGTGGTTATGCCATTGAAAATCAACAGCAATACTATCGCGTGTCGTGCCCGGTATATTCGATACAATGTTACGATTTTCGCCTAACAAATGATTAATCAAAGTCGACTTGCCCGCATTAGGTCGGCCAATAATCGCAATTTTAATGGGTTCAACGACGTTGGCAGCTGTCTCATCATCGGTTTCGCTAGGGGGTGTAAACGAGTCAAATAGTGTTGTAATTAAGCCGGTTATACCCCGGCCTTGTACAGCCGAAACCGCATAGTGTTGCACGATTCCTAATTCTGCAAATTCAGCTTGTGGATCAGGGTTAGCCAGTTGCCCGTCGACTTTATTAATAATAAGTAAAATGGGTTTATTGAGTCGTCTTAAGCGCCGTACTATTGTTTTATCATGATGTGTTAAACCCATACGCGCATCGACTACTAATCCAATATGAGAAGCTTCTTGTAAAGCATAATGCATTTGTTCCGTGACATGTTCATTCAGTGTATCGTCAGGACCATCAAAACCACCTGTATCAATCACGATATAAGGCTTGTCATTGCGTTTGCCGACGCCATAATGGCGGTCACGTGTTAAGCCAGGCAAATCAGCTGTCAAAGCCGCTTTAGTATGGGTGAGATAGTTAAATAAAGTTGATTTGCCGACATTAGCGCGCCCCACTAATGCCAAAGTTGGTACATGGCCCTTAAGTGAAGAAGGTACGATATCCAGTGCGGCAGTAATAGGCTTCTTTTTACGAAATAACATGATAGGTAAACAGCTATTTATCCAATATACAATCAATAGGGTGTCACAATATCACGAATAGCGTCATTATGGTATTTTTAGTGTGAAAGTGGTGTTGTGTCTATCCATGATTACGCATGTATTAATAAGTAAAGTAAAGGCCAATATGAAAACTATTATAATGATGGGTCTGTGTCATCATGTAACGCCATGAAGTGTCGAGCATACAGTGCGATGACAGCTGTGCTTGTAGTCCAATGCCGCCTAAAAAAGCAGGTGTATATCCAATATAGTCTTCTATATCAGGGTCAGAGAAAAAAGATGTTTCATCACATACGCCAAAGCCGCTTTGCATATAAGCATTGATATGTGAATATAATGGTTTTTTAAGCTTAAATAACAAGCTGACGCATTGCATGAGAGTGGTTTTTGAAATATCGGCTATTAGACTTTCTGTACTCGTAGCTTGTAATTTTAATTGGATCGGATTTAAAAAACGCCAATAGTTTATTTCACCCACGAAATAAGGCTTGATAATGTAGCCTAACCTGACTTGACCCAGCCCCGTAGAAAGCAAGTGTTTTCTTTGCGCGCTATCACAGATTTCTTGTTGCGCAATACAGGCTTCTGTGATATCCGTTGTGTTAAGTGCGGCCGCTAAACAAACAGTCTGAATCGATATTTTTTCTATATCATTTAAACTATAAGTATAAGCGGATAAATCACCCCCTATATGCAGGTACATACCTTGTATAGCATATAAGTATTGTGCCATACCGAGTAGTAATACGCTAAGTAAAAGTTTTAAAAAAAAGAGGAATTTATCCCATAATTCGCCCCCTATTCGATAATGTGTAACCATTTTCATTCCGTGTCATCATGAATAATACACGTTCTATTATAAAGCTTAAGCTCTATTTGACTATTCGCATATATCCCTACAATCAATAGTCAGTATTATAGAGTGTATCGTGATTTGAAAAAAAACTGTATTAACTTACGTTATGCACAGATCGTCAACAGTATAAACTACTGCGCTTAAACGTTAAGCGTGATAAGTAAGGATGTTATTATAGATGCAAGTTAAGCGCGATTCGACATAAATTGAAGTGGTAATAGTCTTTGACATAAACATGGGTCCACGCGACATCAAGATTTGCAAATGAGGAAAGCGGATATTGAAACCCAATACCACCCAGCACACCTAATGTTGTGGGTATTGATAGGCGAACTTCATGTGCAGGGTCTTTTGCGAAGGAAGGTACTGTCGTATGCCCCCAGAGTATACCTGGCCCTGCTTGTGCGTAGAGTCGACAATGCGCATATTCAAATAAAAATGCTTTTTGAATTAAAGTAAAGCCTTGTATGCTCGTTACTTTAGTCAGCATCTTATGCGTTGGTAAATCATGTTCAATACCATTGCGACTATTTAAAGCTAAATAACCTATTTCTAATGCTGCATCTTGTCGAGGATATTGATAACCACCACCGCAGTGTATTAACCCTAGATTTGAAGAAAGTGGGTGGTCTAGCAATTTAAATGTGCTGTTTATGACAGCGTCAGAAACAGGTTCGGATATGTTTTCTAGTTCATTCTTTGCAGGCACGAAATCTTGTGGATTTAATACCAATGTGTTAACCGTCAGTTTTGCAAACAGATCATTCAGTATTTTAAATAGATCAGCATGTAAACTGTGCGCCCGTTCCATATTACGTAAGGAGGGGTGTAAATAACGTTGTTCCCATTGATCTATTTGTTTTAG
This sequence comes from Aspergillus bridgeri, assembly GCA_027569665.1. Taxonomy (NCBI): domain Eukaryota; kingdom Fungi; phylum Ascomycota; class Eurotiomycetes; order Eurotiales; family Aspergillaceae; genus Aspergillus; species Aspergillus bridgeri. The sequence goes on along the minus strand of JAPDKQ010000070.1, from coordinate 88,936 downwards.
CTGAAATTTTTTATGCCTTTCCTTGATATTTTGCTCTAGTTTCACTTTTTCAATAGTACTTAAGTTATTGGTTTGATGGCCGATCATTTTACTACCGCCTACAAAGCCGTATAGGCTGTGACGAGGACGAGCCGAAATGTGAGAGGGCGCCAATAAAACTAAACCAAAACAAATCAAGTTGACATAGCGCATATCAAAAAACAAATCAGTGTTAGAGAAGAGATAAAATAACTTAAGTTTTGTAAAAATGAAATCCGACTTTGAATAAGTTAAAAGGTCCCACCTCAGGGATGCGGACATGCATCCATTCGCCATGTAGTGCCCATTGGTTTGATAACTCGTATTGGCCACCTAACCCTACTATAAACGGGATTCGCATTGGGATAGAGAGTCGATCCTCTCCGTTCTGCATATGAGTCCATAACAACCCTGTTCCGAGAGGTATGTAAATATTTACTTTTGGATAAACAGGTAAACTGATTTTCCCGATCATGATTAGACCCTGTTCTCGAGTGGTTTTCAGGGTGTATTCAAAATGTTTTTTATTGAGGTGTGCGGTGCTCCAGAATATAAAATGATTGGTTTCTACAGCGAAATATTTTGAAAATTGGTATCCAACGCCTGATTGTAACGATACTATATTAGATTTGGAGGGTTTATTTTTTTCTGATACCTTTTTTAAAAGGGAAGAAGTGGATACAAAGTTTCCTATATTATTTTCAAGCTCTGACAAGCCATTTTCTAGCGCTTGTGCATCGTTATAGGTTTGTCCACGGAGTGATGCGCACTTTTTTCTATAATGCTCTATATTTTGATTGATAATATCAAATTCTGCTGGTGATATTGAATTAACCTGATTTCCGATAAATCCACCACTTTCAACCCAATAAAACCCTTTTGGAGCAGTATAAGCAGCAGCATGGCATGTGAGTAAAAGAAGAAAAAATAATCGTCTCATGATAGACGTTTCTTAAAATATCATTAGACCATTTAAAAAGGGACAAATGGTCTAATGCATGGATAATTAAGCGGAGGTGCCTTCTTCAGCCGACGCTGGCGTTTCGGTTGCTTCTGGTGTCACAACAGCTGGTTTTACTTTTTTAACATAACGTTCTGGGATACGTGCAGCTTTACCTCTGAGTTCACGTAAACGGTAAAGTTTAGCTTTGCGTACATCACCGAGTCGTTTGACTTGAATGCTGGCGAGTAATGGACTGTAAAGCGGAATAACTAATTCGACTGCTTCGCCTTCTAAAACGCGATGTAAGGTTACAGATGAATTCAATCCTTTGTTTTTGCGTGCTAATACGACGCCTTCAAATCGTTGTAAACGCTCACGTGTAGTTTGTTTAGCACCGTCTCCGCTGGTTTCTTTGACTTTTAATTCAACTGATAAGGTATCGCCTGCTCTAAATTCTGGGATAACTTTATCCATTTGAGCTTGTTCTAGTTCTTTAATATAAGGATTCATAACAAGTTTGACTCTATAAATAACCGTAAATTTAATTTTCTTCTTTATGATGAGAGATGAATTCTGCTAATAATACCTGTTCTTGTTCAGTAAGTACACGGTTTTTTAACAAATCAGGCCGTTTACGCCAAGTATTACCTAACGCTTGTTGTAATCGCCATTGTTTTATTTTAGCATGATGGCCGCTAAATAAAACATCCGGTACAGTTAACCCACTGACGTTAGTAGGGCGTGTATAGTGGGGATAGTCTAATAATCTAGTGGTTTCGGAGGTGCCAAATGAATCTTGTTGGGCCGATTCTGCATTGCCTAATACATCCGGTATCAATCGGCAAATCGCATCCACCATACACATAATCGGCAATTCGCCACCGGTTAAAATAAAATCACCTAATGACCATTCTTCATCAATGTGGGTCTGGTGCACTCGTTCATCAATGCCTTCGTATCGACCGGCAATCAAAATGAGGTGAGTACGTTGGCTTAATTCGTGGGCAGCGGATTGATTCAATGGTTTACCTTGCGGTGATAGGTAGCTTACTTTTGTGTCAGGCGGGCTATTACTTTGCGCTCTTTCAATAGCCGCTTGTAACGGTTGTGCTTTGATGACCATGCCAGGTCCACCCCCATAAGGTTTATCATCGACTCGTCTATGCTTATCGTGGCTAAAGTCGCGCGGGTTAATATAATGTAATCGTAAGTGTTTGTTGCGTTGGGCACGACCTGGAATACCATGATTTAAAGCATCAAACATTTCAGGGAATAAACTAATGATATGGATATCCATTTTATTCTGGTGATGATAAAGAATGAGGATGTTGTGCTACACGGCACAGGATAGCATGTTGGCAATAACGGCACGTCATTTTACCTTCTTTAGGTTTAACGGCTGCATTACCGGCTTGGAAGTCATGGGCTAAACTCTGAGCTGCAGTATCCCAATGTTGGGTCAGGATTGACCAATTTGGTTGAGTTAATGCTTTTAATGCGGGTGAGCCTATTTTGTGAATACCTTTGATTTCGATGTTGTCTTGGCTGATACCATAAAATGGATTGTGTTTGTCGGGGGTTATATTAAAAAAACTAACGCCTTGTATCGGTTTTTTGTCTTGTAAGTGGTACAGTGAAAATTGTAGCGCTATTCTTTGGTTATCGACCCAAGCCGCATGTGCAGGGGTGGCGGCGCGGGTAGTATAATCAATCAACAATTGCGTACCATCGGTTAATTGATCAATGCGATCAATTTTGAACGATAACGTGAGTTGGTTAATCGTGGCTGTACCTTCATAGGGATGCGCGACTATCTCAAAACCAGGTCGTATCATTTCGCGTGATAAGCCTTTTTTCAACAGTTTATGTAATTTCTCTTTTTCTAATTGTGTGAAAACGGGTTGCCATATGTCAGGCTTTCGAGTAGTCGCCGCAGCGACCTCGGTTTCAATAATTTGCTCCAGAAAGCGATCGAGTTCGGCTTCAGTGAGTTGGTTCAAGTGAGTTTGCTTTCTTAGTTGTTGCCAACCTTGGTTAAACAATTGATGTAATAATTGCGATTTATCAGCGGATGTTAAAGTAGAGGCGGGTAATGTCAGCGCACTATGTTTTAAATTTAAGCGATAGTCTGCAAATGCCTTAAACGGACAATTCGCTTGTTGATAAATCAAATCAACACCACTTCTGACGGTCATACCTGTGGACACGGGCGGCGCTTGTTCGTCTTCAAATGTTTCCCAGTGCACAGAGGGTGTACGCGTTTCATAGGGGGTATTGTCTTCTGATAACGTATTTTCTACTGTAACATCGAGTTCAGATAGTAAAGCATTGATTTTGGGTTCAGCAATAGACGATTCAGTTGCTGTAGTACTTAAAATGGTTTGATCTGTGTGTTGTATTAAATGTTTGAGTGATGCGACCGATAGTGATTCCTGGAGTGTATAAGGAATAAACGGGTTGTTTAGTGGATTTGTATCCTCAGCAATATCCTGAGCATTCATGATCCACAAGGCATCGAACGTGCCACAGTAGGCCATTGATTGACTATCTATCAGATAAAGGCTGTTTGTGGGTAGGGTAGGTTGTAACGGTTGGTGTTCTGATCGGAGATAATGCACGACGTGTTGTAAGGCCGCTGCATAAGTACAGGGTTTTGCCACTACAGTCAGTGTGGATAAAACGTTTAATGCTTGGTGAAATTGGTCTGTCGCCTGTGATTCTTCTGGTGTGAGTGAGTCAATATGCGGCCACCCCCATATCGTTAATTGATGTTTAAATTGATGCGCCCACGCTGTGAAGGTACGCGTTTCATCTGCTGGTGGTATAGCGTATTGTTTTAAGCAATCGGCCAATTGGGGGCAATGATACTGTTGGCTTTGTTGTTGTAGTTTTTCACTAGAAGATAAAGCAATTGTCTGTTGGCGTAATGCGCGTTCTAATTGAAAGCGTTGTGTGTATTCTATGTCAGCGCCTTTGATATAGGGTGTTCTTAAGATGCGACTTAAAGTCCCAAAATCAAATGATATCGATAAGTTTAACAGATCTAATGCTGTTGTAATGATGGGATGATCAATGCTGGTTGTGGTTTCAAATGGTATGGCAATAGGGCAGTCTGTTAAATGTTCGGGGTATTGTTGATGAAAAACCATTTGCACTATACCAACGACGTTATCTCGTGCAGGCGCTAAATGAGGGATAACACAGCCAATTGAACGAGTACCTTGCGCCCATTGTTGCCAAGCCCATTGTGCCATGTGATAGGTTTGAGCCTCTGCATTAGCATAAACGATGGATTGGGCTTTTGTAGGTTTGGTTTTTGGAAGTGCTTCATGCTCTCGAATATGGCAGCCGCAATGTTCTAATGCCTGAAAAAACGCATTGTAAATGGGTAACGTCCTGTCGAGGCCATATAGCACAATGTTTTGCGGTAAGGTTAAGCTATCTAAATGCGCTTCTGTTATTAACCAGTTGAATAATTGATTAGGGTCGATCCAGTTTTGTGCTTTGCATTCCCGTTCAAACTGTATGGCCCACTTTTGCCACATGTGACTGTAGGCGTTTTGCTTCAATAACTCGGTCTGATAGTTTAACTGATAGCGGTGGTATAACTGCCATGCCTCATAAGCCATTAAATAAGTGGTATTATCCGATGCGGGTTGTTTTACGATCGTTTGCCACACGTGTTGGCTTTGATAGGTGTTGAGCAATCGGGTTGTAGTCTGGGTGTGTCGCATGCAGTCTGTCCATAGCTGCGCGGCCCAATCTTGAATGCTCAATACTATAGGGTGTTTATGCCCATTTGCATTATTTTGCGCCTTAATGCTTGTGATATTTTGTTGTAGTCGCTGTGCTAATAACGTATTAGACGTTAAGAGAATAGTATGCGGTTGAAATAGATTTTCCGGGACGTAATGCATGTTGATTGATTGACTTTTACACAAGCAGAATAGTTTAGTTTTGTATAATCGTTTTTGGTTTTAACCCCACAGATTTTAAAGGTAAATTTATTTAGTGCTTAAAACAAGGCTTTACTGGTTTTGTGCAAAGTTTGCGCAGGGTAAAGTAAAGACTATTAAACAAATCATTTTATTTATTTAACTCAATTTTTACACAAAGTTATCCACAGAAACTGTGCAAAAGTATTATTCGTATTTTTATTAGATCTATTAAAATAAGTTCACTATAGTACGACTATAATCTTGTAAAGTGAATGCAAAAAAAGCATACATAGCGCTTAACCCAATAGTGACATGTGTGATACTCATTAAAGTCCAATAATGTTGCGCGAAACTTTTTTTTCTGTCGTGTGCTGTTGGATTCGTGGTGTGCTGTATTAGCGCTTGTCGCTCTTGTGTTTGTATAATCGTGTGTAATTTTTTAGCTAAATAAGTGAATGAGGTGGTAGGATGCTGACGATATTGTCCAACGTAACCCAACGCTAAACAAAAATAAGCTAATATCAACAAATCTTGTGAAATAGCAGCCTTTTCTATTAATACATCAATAATTCTAAAAAAACGTTTTTCACCCTGTGTATCTTGATAAAGATAGTCTAAAGTGTGATTAATCTCGGTATTATGTTGTCTATTCAGCGGGTCGATAATGCATTCATCGAGTGCAATACATAGTAAGTAATTCGCAAGTTTTAAATGCGTGCTGGGATAACGATCGCGTAATTGAGCTTCTATATTTTGAATGGTATAGACCAGGTTTTGGTAGAGTAGCACGGGGTTTGAAACATGATGTAAATCAGGCGAATACGCTAACACGCTGAATAAAGGACTAGTGAGTTTCAGTAAGTGGCTCGTTGTGAGCGTGGGTTGTATGGCATCTGCTTGTTTTGCTTGCATTGCAATATTGTTTACACCGTGAGTCGTTTTAGTGCTCAAAACAGTGATATTGTTTGAGCTTTTTATTTAATGTGCTTCTACTAATTCCGAGCATTTTTGCCGCTTCAATTTGGGTTTTAGAATGCTCTAAAACAACCTTAAGCAATGGTTCTTCCACTTGCGCTAATACTGTTTCGTACAAGCCGGTAATGGGCTCCCCATCTAACTCAGTTAGTAAGTTTTTTATAGCCTGTTCTACATGAACATGCAAGGGTATATGTTCAGAAGATGGTGCTTGTTTATTCGCGGGAATAGTTTCCGTAGAATAGCAAGATTGACTACTCATACTGGCATTGTACATAAAAAAATACGGTTAATTATAAAATAAAATATAAAAGGGGTATAGATTAATTTATTGAGAAAATAAATAGGACTCTATTTTACATAATTTGTTGAGAAATGCAGTCTAATAATTGAGCATTAATTGTTAACTTCTGTTGTGCTTCTAATTCTCGTACGCAAGTGGGACTTGTGATATTAATTTCTGTTAAATAAGCGCCGATAACATCAAGACCCACCCATGTTAATCCTTTTTCACGCAAAGTGGGACCCACTTGTTCGCAAATTTCTAAATCCCGTTTGCTTAGAGGAATCGCAACGCCTCTACCACCTACCGCTAAATTAGCACGCGTTTCACCAGAGGAGGGTAAGCGAGCAAGCGCGTAAGGCGCGGGTTCTCCATTAATCATGATGATGCGTTTATCGCCTTGTGTGATCTCTGGTATGTAGCGTTGAACTAAAAAGAACTTTTCTTCACGTTGTGTGAGTGTTTCAAAAATAACTGATTTGTTAGGATCTTGTTGGCTTAAACGAAAAATAGATTCACCTCCCATGCCATCCAGTGGTTTGATAATGACATCTTTGTGTTTATTTAAAAATTGAGTGGCGGCTTCAACGGATTGGGTTACGAGGGTAGGCGGGCAACATGCCGGAAAACTTAAAGCAAATAATTTTTCATTGTAATCACGTAAACTTTGCGGGCGGTTAATGACGGGAGTGCCCGCTTGGTCGGCGCGTGTTAAAATTTGTGTGGCATGTAAATAGGCTTGATTTACAGGCGGGTCTTTGCGCATAATAATAGCCGATAGCGTATTGAGTGGGTAAAGTGCAGGGGGGCCCAGCTCAAACCACTGCTCAGTACTATCCGATACCGTTAAAGAATGCATATAGGCTTTAGGTTCATACTGATCAAGTAAGAGATCCTGAAGTTCCATATACATGAGTGACCAACCCCGTGCTTGCGCCGCGAGGAGCAAACCTAAGGAACTATCCTTTTTAGGGTGGATATTTTGAATGGGGTCCATTACGATACCAAGTCGAATTGTCATAATCTGTCTATCCAGTTGAAGGGTATGAAATTGGCTACTAGCTTAAAGGATATTAAGCAGTTTTATAGCGTTTAACCTTACGGATTTAAGTCGGTGTAAAAAAGTGTATACTAACCGACTATCTGTTAATCTGCGTGTCATGATTATGAGTTCGGTTAAAATTTAGAGGATATTATGACAGAATTATCAAGAAAATTCTCGCTAGATAAACTAAAAGCATTCGCTAAATTAGATTTAAGTAAAGGCGAAGAGAATTTTGATACATCTTTTTTGCATGATTTTATGGCATCGGCTGAGAAAATTTCAGACATTGATACCGATCATGTGCCACCTGCTACACATGCGTTTGATGTCAAGCAGCCTCTACGTGCGGATCAAGTGACAGAATCGAATCAAAGAGACCGTTATCAACAATCGGCGCCTCATGTTGCACAAGGGTTGTATATCGTGCCGCCCGTTATTGAATAATTTTAGCTACCATTATGAAGTTTCATACTATTTGTGAATTAGCGAAAGCGCTGAGCTCTAAAGCCATATCCAGCGTGGAAGCCACCCAATATTTTTTAAAGCGTATTGCTCAATATGATGGGCAACTTAATAGTTTTATTACAGTAAGTGAAGAGCAAGCGTTAGTGCAAGCACGCTTTGCAGATGAAAAACGTGCCAAAGGTGAGCATGATTTTCTGACCGGTGTGCCTATTGCTCAGAAAGATAACTTATGTACACAAGGTGTAAAAACCACTTGTGCGTCTAAAATGTTATCTAATTTTGAACCAATTTATGATGCGACAGTTATAGAGCGCTTTCAATCAGCCGGCGCCGTGATGTTAGGTAAAACCAATATGGATGAATTTGCCATGGGTTCCTCTAACGAAACGAGTTTTTACGGTGCCGTGAAGAATCCTTGGGATATCGAACGCGTTCCCGGTGGTTCATCAGGTGGTTCCGCTGCGGTCGTGGCTTCAGGGTTAGCGCTCGCGGCAACAGGCAGTGATACCGGCGGCTCTATTCGACAACCAGCAGCACTGTGTAATTTGGTGGGTGTTAAACCGACTTATGGTCGTGTTTCACGTTATGGTATGGTGGCGTTTGCATCTAGCCTTGATCAAGCCGGCCCAATTGCACGTACCGCCGAAGATGCGGCGCATTTGATGAATGTCATGGCAGGCTTTGATGCAAAAGATTCGACTAGCGTCAATAACACAGTGCCTGACTATACCGCTACTTTAAATCGACCTTTAGAAGGGCTGACGATTGGTGTGCTCGATGAACATTTTGAAAATGGACTCGATGCCAAAATGTCCGGTTTAATGGAAGATGCTATACGCGTGTATGAAAGTTTAGGTGCACGTATCAAAAAAATTAAGTTAAAAAATGCCCATGAAGGCATTACATTATATTATTTAATTGCATCGGCAGAATGTGCTTCTAACTTAGCGCGATTCGATGGTGTGCGCTATGGGTATCGTTGTGATACGCCTAAAGACTTAGAAGATTTATATACACGCTCACGTAGTGAAGGCTTTGGTGCGGAAGTAAAACGACGTATTTTAATGGGCACCCATTTATTGTCGGCCGAAGCGTATAATGCTTATTATGTTAAAGCCCAAACCGTCCGTACTTTGTTGATAGAAGAGTTTTCTAATCTCTTTAAAGAGGTCGATGTGTTGTTAGGGCCTACAACCCCAGGGCCCGCATTTAAAATCGGCGAAAAGATTGATGATCCACTTCATATGTACTTGTCGGATGTCTATACTGTGCCTGTGAGCTTGGCTGGATTGCCGGCTGTTTCTGCACCGGTAGGATTTGTTAATAATTTACCTGTTGGGATGCAACTAATTGGACCTACATTTAGCGAAGCACGTTTGCTGAATGTAGCGCATCGCTATCAAATGGCAACCGATTGGCATCTCCAAAAACCAAGAGGATTTGATCTGTGATGCATCAATTTCATGAATGGGAAACCGTTATTGGATTGGAAGTCCATATTCAATTATCGACTCAATCGAAATTATTTTCCGGTTCGTCAACGGCTTATGGTGCGCCTTCTAATACCTTGACGAGCGCGATCGATTTGGCGATGCCAGGTGCACTACCTGTCTTAAACCAAGAAGCAGTACGTATGGCGGTGATGTTCGGTTTAAGTGTGCATGCCCAAATCCCGGAAGAAACGATCTTTGCGCGTAAACATTATTTTTATCCTGACTTACCTAAAGGTTATCAAATTAGCCAACACGAACATCCGATAGTGGATGAGGGAGGGTATTTGACGATTGAAACAGAAGAGAGCAAAGTCAAACAAATTCGCATTACCCGTGCCCATCTAGAAGAAGATGCTGGTAAATCATTACATGAAGGTTTAGATGAAATCAGTGCAGATTCAGCGGTGAGTGGTATTGATTTAAACCGCGCCGGTGTACCCTTATTAGAAATTGTTTCTGAGCCTGATATGCGCTCTGCAAAAGAAGCAGTCAGTTATTTAAAAGGCTTGCATACTTTGGTGCGCTATTTAGGTATTTGTGATGGCAATATGCAAGAAGGCTCATTTCGATGCGATGCTAACGTGTCAGTTCGTAAACGCAGCGACACTCAATTAGGGGTGCGTGCCGAGCTTAAGAATTTAAACTCTTTCCGTTATGTTGAAAAAGCCATTAATTTTGAAGTGGAAAGACAAATTCAAGCAATAGAAGCCGGTGAAGTGCTTTATCCAGAAACCCGCTTATATGATGCCGTATTGAACGAAACACGTGGATTGAGAGCGAAAGAAGCGATCGCTGATTATCGCTATTTTCCAGATCCTGATTTGTGTCCGTTACCATTAAGTCAGTCCTTTATTGACAGTGTAGCTGCGCAATTGCCAGAATTACCCGAACAAAAATCACAACGTTTCCAAGAACAATACCACTTGAGTGCTTATGAAGCCGCGATATTAGTGGCTGATCAAGCGTTAGCTAACTATTTTGAAACCGTTGTGGGTTATCAAATTGACCCAAAATTAGTGGCTAATTGGATGAATGGTGAGTTAGCCGCTGCTTTAAATAAAGAAAAATGCGAAGTCGAACATAACCCGATTGAAGCCGAGCATTTTGCCGATTTATTGCGTCGCGTTGCTGATGGCACGCTGTCCAGACCAATGGGTAAAATTGTATTTGAGCAATTGTGGCAGGGCTTAAAAGACGTTGATACTTACATTAAACAGGAAAAATTAGAACAATTAACGGATGATGACGCGATAGCAGCCTTGGTCGATACGCTTATCACAGATTATCCTAACCAAGTGAATGCTTATCGTGCAGGCAAAAACAAGCTGTTTGGGTTTTTTGTAGGACAAGCTATGCAACGTTCACAAGGTCGTTGTCACCCTGCTAAGTTAAATGATATGTTAAAACGTAAACTTGATATTACTGCTGATACGCCTTAATTATTATGCCAACTCCATCGCCTATAAAAAATTGGGAACAAGAAGCAACTACTGCACAGACTATCGCCTCTAAATTATTAGAAGCCGCTAAAAAAGCAGGTGCAACTCAAGCAGAAGTCAGTTGCGCAAAAGGAGTAGGGTTTTCTGTTGCTGTCAGAATGCAAGAAGTGGAAACACTTGAATATCACCGAGATAAAGAGGTCGGTTTAACTGTTTATTTTGGCCAACAAAAAGGCCAAGCGAGTACCACCGATTTCAGTGAATCGGCGCTGCAAAAAACCGTTGACGCTGCTTGCCGTATTGCGAAATTAACACAACCCGATCCATCATCCGGGTTAGCAGATGCAACTTTATTGGCCCAGCATTACCCCGATTTAGATTTATATCATCCTTGGGATATAACTCCTCAGGTCGCGATTGAACAAGCCAAGCAATGTGAATCACAAGCTCGCCAGGTGGATAAGCGCATTGTAAATTCTGATGGCGTCGAAGTTGATACCACTGAAGATATGATGCTTTACGCTAATAGTCATGGTTTTATGGGACATTATGTTAAAACATTGCATAGCTTAAGCTGTACGTTGGTCGCACAAACCAGCCCTGATAGCATGCAGCGAGACGGTAGTTATACCATTAGCCGCGATCCCAATGATTTACAAAATATTGCGCAACTAGCCCAAGAATCAGGCCAACGGGCTGTCCAACGATTAGGGGCTCAACGACTCAAAACTTGTCAAGTACCTGTTATTTTTGAGTCTGAAATCGCCAGCAGTTTAATTAAATATTTTCTCAATGCCATCTCGGGCGGTGCATTATACCGACACTCCAGCTTTTTGCTTAATCAACTAAATCAGCCGGTATTTCCATCGTTTATCACTATAGAAGATAAACCTCATGTACTCAAAGGTTTGGGTAGCGCACCCTTTGATGCGGAAGGTGTCGCCAACCAAAGCCGCACATTGATCCAAGGCGGTATTTTAAATAGTTATTTATTAAGCAGTTATTCAGCGCGACGTCTTGGGTTATCCACGACCGGTCATGCCGGCGGTGCGTACAACGTCAGCATTAATCATCAAGTACCTGATCTAACTCACTTATTATCTCAAATGGGAACAGGCCTGCTCGTAACAGAAGTGATGGGTAACGGGGTGAATAGTGTCACCGGTGATTATTCACAAGGTGCTTCCGGATTTTGGGTCGAAAATGGTCAAATTCAATACCCTGTAGAAGAGATTACCATTGCTGGCAATCTACGCGATATGTATCAAAATATCGTCGCCATTGCAGGCGATACCGACAGACGCCGTAAAATTCAAACCGGTTCGATTCTAATCGAACGTATGATGGTAGCCGGAGAGTAGATACACTACCCGCGATAGGTTGGGTATCAATCTAACCTCTATAAAAATAAGCAACACCCGTTTAAATTTTATAAAAAATCTAGTGGGTATGGTAAAAATTAACAGTTCAATTTTTCCATTAAGCTTATATAATCAAAATAGCTTGGGTGACTTCTACATAATTCTTTTTCAATATACATGCTATGTGGAATTTTCTAATATCCGCTCTTGGCTTTATGCCGCCTAATGAAAATACAATTTCTTGGGAAGCCATGCAAATGCGCCAGCAGGAAGAAGATTTATTTATTAAAAGTAAAAAAGGAATTGTATTAGATAATGAGTGTTTACAGGAAATCAAAACCTTAATTCATGATCCATTATTTAATGTCGACCGAGTCTATCATACCGTACCCACCCATAAGACGTTATTGCATCATGTTATCCAGAATAAGCAATGGGAAATCGCACAATTTTTACTAGAAGCCGATGTAGATATTAATAAGCGCAATGAACGAGAAGAAACCGCTTTGCATGCTGTGCTTGAGGCAGAACAGTGGGGTTTTGCATTGTTATTGTTGGAAAAAGAGGTTGATTTAAGTGCTCAAAATAAGCACGGTGAAACAGCCTTACATGTCCTATTAAGGTTGTTTCCTAACCGTGTACAAGGGGAACAAGACAACAACAGCCAAACCTATATTAAGTTATTGGATAAAACGCTAGCTATAATTAATAAAGCAGCGATTAATCTTAAAGATAACGCAGGTAAAACAGCTTTACATCGATTGATTATAGAATATGATGCGTTCAATCATAAAAGTCAATGGTATCATTATATCGCTTTATTACTACAAGCAGGCGCAGATCCTGCTTTGTCAGATGAAAAAGGGCGACCAGCCGTACATCAATACTTATTATCAGTAAGAGAATATCTGAATGATGCTAGCCAAGCAGCCTACTATGAAACCTTTGTAGTGATATTACATCGATCGCTTGCTGTTCTGAATCATCAAGATGATGCGGGTCAAACGGTTTTACATATAGCGTGTCAGTACCATCCTGATGTAATCGGTAGGTTATTAGAAGTTGGTGCTAATCCAGCACTGCAAGATAAATTAGGTAATACAGCCTTACATTATTATTTGCGTCATTACCAGTATAAGTTTGCATCGTCATTTGAAAGGTTGAATTCATTACTGAAAAGAATGGCAATGGATAGTATAAGTGCCTTGAATCAAGCAGGTAAAACCGTATTGCATGATTTTGTAATGCAAAGTGTGCGTTCAGATGACTTTAAACAAGCTATTTTAGAGGCAGTACTAAACCAATTAGATCAAGTCAATTTACCTTTTAATGCCCAAGATGTAATAGGCAATACTGTGTTACATGACTTAGCCAGAAGTGAAAATAAAGCGATTGATTTTGATCAATATCAAGCTCGACTTGTGGAAGTCTGTTATCCATTACTCGCTTACTGTCAATCTGATATATCTAATAAATATTGTCTTTTAGCTGCTGATGTTGCTGATCTCATGGGGTATAAAAAGCTTGCAGCTGCTGTGGGACAGGATAAGCAAACAAGCGTACAAGACTGGTGTCAGGAAAAGCAGGCTTTTAAAAACAGTTTTATCAATAATGAAGCACTCAATCATGAGAAACAAGCATATAGTGCTGCATGGGTTGAATTAGAGTGCGATGTATCTCCCTCAATGCAGTTGCAAAAAGTAGCGAAAATATCAGCAATAGATATTGCTTGGTGTGAACATGTTGCAGCTAAACTTAATGATAACACTGCTTATAAAGAAAGTATCATAGCTTTCTTAGTATGGTCTGAAGATATTCAACCGCAATTGAAGCAAGCTCTACTATCGAGTTCTCAAGATAGGTTATTGACCCTGATACAACATAAAGTGCCTCTACCGTTTGTAAATTTGCTACTGGAAAAAGGTTTATGTGAGAGCTTGCATGACCGCGATAGTGAAGGTAACACGATATTGCATCATTTAATGCGTATAGTGCAAGCGCATTTCGAACAGATGACTTATCGTTTCGGACGTATCAGTAAAAAAGGTAGTTTGAATGTGAATAATACTGAAATTCGTGCTGGAGTAGAATTTAAATATTTTCAGAACATATTAAAATTATTGCTGCAATATGATGTTGATCCTAATCAACAAAATAAGTATGGAGAAACACCATTGCATCAGTTAGCCGCTATGCAAAACCCGAAACGAAATACTTATTTTTCTCGTTATCAAAGCTACATGGCTGCAATTTTACGAGACAATGGTGCTCAGCTTGAATTAAAAACAAACAAAGGACAAACAGTATTGGAAATTGCACAGTTAATGCAAATAAAAGGTATTAATGGTATTCAGGATATTGATATGAGTATCACTTTGGCAAGCAAAGGTTATCTCGATACCTTGCCGACTGAAATACTTGTGAATATTTTAAGCCGGTTGTTACCTAAATCGTTGGTGAAAGCCCGAGAGGTTTCACATCGTTTTAATGCTGTTGCTCAAGATTGGCATCTGTGGATACATTACTTAAGATCTGGCTATCAAGAACAGATGCGAAACTATATTGATCGGTTAAGGAAAAACGACCAGTCTACGTTAAGAGTCAATCAACAAATCAGTATTTATTTACAACAAATCATTAGAAAAGCGCCTTATAGCATTCACTCTGATTATTTACCATTATTTTTTCATAGAAAATATCATGTGTTTCAATCTTCTATAGAAGGTGGAGGCCGTCGTTTATCAACTAATGCGGTATATCGCAGTACTTGGAATTCTATAGATGTAGCGATTATTTTATCTTATCCTATATTACGTGACTGTTTGTTTCAAAAAACGACGTTATGCGAGCGTATGCGCCCAATCAGTTTTCCGGGGACGTTGTTTGAATCTTTTGAAACGCGTTGCCACTTAGCTCGTCCTGTGACATTGTTGGTATTACATATACCAGCGCTATGGGATCGATTTATAGCTGAATGCGCACAAATAGTTGAAGATGATAAGACCGTGACTCAAGTAGTGCTAGAAGAGGCCAAGTCGGTGGCCTTAGATGAAGAATTAGCACTCACATTCTTAAGACATCCTGAGTTTCGATGGTGCTTGCTACAAGAACAAGAAAAAGGTATTGAGTGGCTTTTATTCATATTCGAAAAATCTATTCAATATAAACTGTATTATCATGCTGATTCATGTGGAGGAGAGCCGGTTACCTATAAGCTAGCGGGTGCTTCCCGTTTAGCAACCGCGCGGTTTATCTTAAATGACCCAGATTATAGTGGACGATTAATAGCGGGTTTGAAAACTAATCTATTTAGCTTAGATCATTATAAGCATCGATTAAAAACCATCGTTTTTAATTGTATCGCACCACCCCATAGAGGCGATAAAGAGGCTATGGCAAAAGCAGCAGAAATGCTAGCGCAGCTTCAAACCCTATCAAAAAGAGATAACGAAAGACCTGTCATTACATCCCGAATGTGTAATATATAAGCTAGTAGGCTAAGCTATTATTTAGCAATGCCTAATATGATATAGATTATTTATTCAAATACAGTATGTTACACTCAATTGCATCACTGGCCATTTGGGTAGAGTGTGATTAGGCATCACAACCGGAATACGATATACCGCTTCAAGGCTACAAGCTAAACGCCAAATAGTGTAACGCAGGCCACCACTGATACCAACTCCGCTGTCACCAAATTTAATTGGCGTCTTATGTTGATTATTTATACCGCAAGTTTCTCTATGCTCTATAATTTGATGAAAAGAAAACCATGGGCCCATGCCAGCATAATATTTTAAATGAGAACTACCTACAGGCCAGATCTTGTTGAGCTGGATATGGAGTAATCGAGTAATGTACTGCTGTTTTACATGTGGTTCCTTTTCTAAAGGTATAATCTCATCGGAGGTTAGACCGAAACAAATACCTGTTGCAGTGATTTTATCTGAATAATTATATGTTAAGCCACCACCGATAAAAACCGGAAATGACATAGATTGTGTATAAACAAAAGCAGGTTGTATACTTAGGAAGATGAAAAGTTTAATTTTTTTATTACACATATATAATAAAAACAGCTTGTATATAAACCCCACTTAATTTTCTCAATTTACACCTTATGTGGAACTTTCTAATATCCATTATTGGTTTTGTACCGTATAACGAAAATGATGACAATACAATTTCTTGGGAAGCAATGCAAATGCGTCGTTGTGAAGGGGAATTGTTTGGTGAAATTAAAGCAGATGTAATAAAAGATCGTGAGCGTTTACAGGAAATCAAAACGTTAATTCATGACCCATTATTTAATGTTAATCGGGTTTATCATACCGTACCCACCCATAAGACGTTATTACATCATGTTATCCAAAATCAACAATGGGAAATCGCCCAGTTTTTATTAGAAGCGGGCGCTGATCCAACACTGCAGGATAAATTAGGTAATACGAGTTTACATTGTTTTTTGAGTTGCTATCAATATTCTAAGCAATCTTCACTCCAAGTGTTGGGTTTATTACTGCAACGCACGGAAGTTGCATATATAAATATATTAAATCAAGCAGGTAAAACTGCACTACATGATTTTGTTATGTGGAGTGCACGTGCGAATTGGTTTGATAAAGTGACATTTTCAGAGGTGATAACGCGATTAAAAGAAGCAAATATATTGTTTGATGCTCAAGATAATATAGGCAATACTGTATTACATGATTTAGCTAAAAGCATAACTAAAGAGCTTGAGTTTGAGCAATATCAAGCACGACTTGTGCAAATAAGTCGTTTATTAGTTGCTTATTGTAAATCTGATATCCCTAATCAATATGGTTTTTTAGCAGCTGATATTGCAGATCTTATGGGCTATCAGAACCTTGCCACTATTCTTTCTAGCGATATGCCAACCATGGTTCAACAATGGCGGCAAGAAAAAAAACTCTTTATAAGCAACTTTGTGAATAACGCGCAATGGAATGAATCGTGGCAAAAATCTATATCTCTATTGCTAGAAGAAGGGGATATGCTTCATTCTAGAACCCCGTGGGTAGTAGAGGTTGGGGTGCAAGCAGATGTTGCTTGGTGCAAACATATAGCCACTAAACTCGATAATAGAGATACCGCCTATAAAACAATTTTGATCGCTTGTCTAATATGGTATGGGGATGCTCGACCGCACTTAAAACAAACTATATTATCACAATCTCATTCTATATTATTTTCTTGGATAAATAGTAGGGTGGCACCATCATTTATTGAATTATTATTAAAACAAGGGTGGCGTGAAGGTTTGCATGATCAAGATGCTGAGGATAATACGATATTACATCATTTCATGGGTGTATTGCAGCAATATTTTGATATATTGCATAATAGAAATGTTGATGTTTGGTTGGTAACTGAATTTAACTATTTACAAAAAACATTGGAATTGTTGCTGGAAAGCTCTATTAATCTTAATCAGCAAAATGTAAAAGGTGACTCACCTTTGCATCAGTTAGCGGCTGTACAAAACCCTATCGAAGATCTCAAAAGTAACGCTTATGCAGCTCGATTGCAAAGTCGTATTGCAGCTATTTTGCGCGATAATGGTGCTCAACTGCATTTAAAAAACAATGAAGGGCAAACTGCTCTCGACATTGCTCGGGTAGTCTACCCAGCCAATAGGGAAAAAGCGTTAGACATCGCTCAGTCAAAAACAGATTGGTACATTAGGAGAGATATTCAGGATATTAGTATTGTTATAACTTTAGAAGGCAAAAATTATATCAATCATTTGCCAAACGAAATACTCAGTAACATTTTGAGGTTATTACCATATGACACATTAATGGACAAAGTGGTTTATGTATCACAGCATTTTAATAATATTATGCAAGATCCAAACCGATGGATGAGTTATTTAAGACCAGTTTATAAAAACCATATACGAAATGATCTTAATCGGTTGAACGCAGAATCTCAAGTTACTGCTAAAGTGGTGCAACCAACTATTGCGTATTGGAAGACAGTTTTTTTACAATCACCTTATAGTATTAAAACTGATTATGTAAAATATTTGTTTGAAAGGCAGTATCAAGAAATATATAGTTTACTAAAAGGAAATATTCGGCTACTTATACCTAGTCTGTCTGCTGTAGGTGTGGTAGTTCTTTTCTCTCATCGGGAATTGCGAAACCTTTTGTTTGAGAATTCAAGACTTACTACGTTATGGCAAATTATGCATCTAGGCGAGGGGCATGGTATAGATTCGAAATTGTTTTTACTCTCCCATCATACAATTTTATTACTATGCAATGTGTCGGAGCTCTGGGAAGAATTCGTAGCTGAATGTAGGCAAAAGGTCAAAGAGAATAAAACTGTGGCTCAAGTTGTTCTAGAAGAAATCAAACAGATCCCATTCAAGTTCAATGAAGAATATGCTTTAACTTTTGTAAAACATCCTGAATTTCGACAATACTTGCTTGCAGAACAAGCACAAGGTATAGAGTTGCTTTTAGATATGTTCCAAAAATCTATTGCATCACCTCTACCTTGGGGAACCAATTCAATTGCTTATGCAGTAGCGGGGGCGGGGTATTTATCGACAGCATGTTTTATCTTAGATGATCCAGACTATAGTGAGCGATTGTGCGATAGGTTAGTACAAGATGAAGATCATTTGACTCGTTGTATACATAAATTAGAACATATTTCAGGAAATTATATTGTTCCATATTATGCTATAGGTAGAGCAGAGAAAATATTAGATCAACTTAAGCCTTTACTAGTGTTACAGCAAGATAGTACATCGCCCTCAATGAGACCATAGTTCTTTCTTAACGTTTAATATTCCATGTCGAAATATCTTCTATCCATGTTCGGTTTTATGCCGTTTGATGACAATACAATTTCTTGGGAAGCAATGCAAATGCGTCAGCATGAAGAGGAATTATTTATTGAAAGTAAAAAAGGAATTGTACTGGATAATAAGCGTTTACAGGAAATCAAAACGTTAATTCATGACCCATTATTTAATGTTAATCGGGTTTATCATACCGTACCCACCCATAAGACGTTATTACATCATGTTATCCAAAATCAACAATGGGAAATCGCCCGATTTTTATTAGAAGCGGGTGCTGATATTGACCAGTGCAATGAAGCAAAAGAAACCATTCTTCATGCGGCTATCGAGGCACAAGAGTGGGGATTAACTTCGGTCTTACTACAACAGGATATTGATTTAAGCGTCCAAAATAAGCAAGGCGAAACGCTTTTACACGTTTTATTAAAGTTGTTTCCTACAATAATAAATAGCAGACAAGAAGAGGAGACCTATTTTAAATGCTTGCAAGCCGCTTTAGCTGTGATCAATAAAGACACGATTAACCTGAAAGATAAACAAGGTAGTACACCTTTGCATCGGTTGATAGACAGTTACAGGCTAGTCAGCTATGAAAGGTTTTTTCAAAAATGGAGTCAGTATATCGACGAATTAGTCAAAGCCGGTGCTGATCCTTCAGTAAAAAATAGTAAAGGGCATACAGTCCCTCATCAATATTTGCTACAGATCAGTCAACACTCATTATATGATAATAACCTGCGAGCGATATACGCTGCGACTTTCAAGAACCTTTTTCGCCATTTAGCGCATGTAGATCAACCCAATGAGTCAGATCAAACCCTATTACATTTGGCATGCCAATATCATCCAAGTGTAATCAGTATGTTATTAGAAGCGGGTGCTGACCCTGCTTTGATAGATAACTTAGGTAATACGAGCCTACATGTTTACTTCAAATATTATCAATACTCTGATCCATACTCACTCGAGCGGTTAAGTTTATTACTGGATAAAATACAGGTGGATAATATAGGGTTGTTTAATCAGGCAGGTAAAACGGCATTACATGAATTTGTAACACGAAGCATGAGTAGGCGGGTCTTTGAGGAAGCAAAATTTTCAAATGTTATCCAGCAATTAGATCAAGCAAATGCGCCATTCAACGTTCAAGATGCAATGGGTAATACGGTGTTACATGATTTAGCCAAAAGCAGTAGTCAAACAATTGATTTTAATCAGCATCAAAAGCAGCTTGTTCGGGTCTGTCGCTTACTCCTCCCTTATTGTGATTCTGCTATACCCAATCGTACTAAGGATATTTATGTGGCACGTTATCAGAGTCATATCGCTGCAATGTTACGCGATCATGGTGCTCAACTAGAATTAAAGAACAACCAGGGGGAAACGGCGCTAGCAATTGCCGAGTCAACTCAGCCAAAGGGAGTAAAAGATGTTGGCGATATTGATATTATCCAAATCTTGAAAGAAAAAAATTATATCAATCATCTGCCAACCGAAATTCTCGCTCATATGCTCCATCAGTTACCGCCTAAATCCTTGTCTACACTACGGGAGGTGTCTCGTTTTTTTAATGATAGGGCTCAAGATTGGCACTTATGGATACATTATTTAAATCCCGTTTATCAAGAACGGATGCGAGGTTATGTACACCAATTAAGAACAGAATATCAAGACATATTTAAAGCTGATCAACAAGCCAGCATTTATTTACAGCAAATTCTTAGGGAAGCATTCTATAGCATTCACGTTGATTATTTGGAGTCTTTTTTTCCTAAAAAATATCATAAATTAAATGCACTTTTGAAACTTTTGTTAGAAAAAGATTATGCTGATTCCGATTCCGATTCCGAAAAAGATCCAACTTATGATTATCGCTATACTCTATTTATGTTTCATGCACCAGAGTTTTGGCATGAATTTATAGAGTGTTGTTCGGAGGATGGGATAGAATTAGCAGGGCATGACAACCCTAATAACGCTCAAGTTGTTTTAAAATTTGCTGCCCAAAGCTTTTCATTTAATGAAGAGTCTGCTTTATTTTTTTTAAAATATCCTGAAATGAGGCAATGCTTGCTTGCCGAACAAGAACACGGTATGACATTTATTTTCGATAGATTCATAGAGTCTATTACGTATGAACTTTACGAACCAGACTTAGTGACCTATAAATTAATGGGCGTAGGGCGTTTATCAACAGCCCATTTTATCTTAAATGATCCAGACTATAGTAAACTACTCATAGCATGTTTAGTAGAAGATCAAGCCAATGATGAGGATGATAGTTTAGTTGACCTTGTCTGTTGTCAATTAGAAGCGATTATTGAAGACCGTATAGAATCCCCTCATAATAGAGGTGACAAAGAGGCTATAGCTAAAGCAGCAGAAATGCTAGCGCAGCTTGAACCTTTGCTTGTTCCATTGCCGGATAGCGATGAAGAGTCTTCTATAACGCCCATAATGTCGCCCTAGCGAATGACATTTCTATTCAATATAGAATTGCATAAAATAGTCATTCGATTTTACTATAATTAATATATAGGTTCATTTTAGATATCCAATTAGCCTATAAGACCGCCATGTTCGGGCATGTTGATTGCTGAAGGTTTACAATAATCCATCACATTAGACGTAGGCTAATTGTATCATTTAATTTTAGATAATGGCCATATTAAATGGCAGTGAGTTTATAGGAGACGTTATGACAATTAATGAAACACCACGACAAGTGGTATGTATTGCATTTGGGCTTGTGAATAGTGCGAATTCAAATCAAAACTTACCAGCTGATTTTTTAAATATTTTATTACAACCAGATTTATTATTATTAGACACAATAGATACTATTTTATCTCAATTTCGTCATCTGACGACAGGTCATATAAATAGTTTGGTTCGTCAGTATGGCGAACCTAATGATATGTTCTATAAAACATGCACGGTGACTGAAGATGAAAAAAAATTTATATTACTTCAGAATAGTATTATACAGACATTACGTAGTATTTTAGAAACCGTTCAACATATATTTCCGCATTATCATTATGAAAATCAAAATGATTTGAATTTTGAATGTATAGCGGATCAAATCGTGACACAACTTCGTGCTGAAAACCCATTGTATTATTGTCGCTATCCTCAAGCGACGCAGCATATCAATCAAAACATCTGTAGTATGCCATCTGATGTTTCTATGTGTATTGAACGAGGACAGGTTGATAACTATAACTTGGCGCATTGGATCAATGACTATGATGTGTCTTCTACTTTTATACAGTTAGAAACATTAAAAGAACAATTACTATCAGATGAAGTGTTTTTAGCCACTATTGAGCGTTATGCTAATCAGTTAGATTTATTCGATCAGAATATTTTGAACCGTTTTTTGGCAGAAAAAGATATGCATGGCGTACAGGCGGCGGTTATAAATAAAATAAGAGCCTATGAACGCTTAGAAGGAAATTGCGATGGAAATCATACCTTCTGGAATACGGTACTCAATTCCTCGACTGACCAAGCGCGGCAAGAGAGCGTGACTAATCTTTCATTCAGGCGATAATAGTGCCCACGCCATCCATGTCTGTGGTCAAAACATTAGAAATCTGTGCTAATGCGGCCTACCCATTTCCACGGATGGGATGTGCCCATAGCATCATACGTTTTGGTGTAACTGACTTCAATATTACCAATAGAAGGGTACCATAAGTTCAGTCCAATGCCTGCGCTTGCTTTCAAAGCGTTTGGTGAATGCGTATCATAACTCATATCAGCAAAAGGTGTGAGGTAAAATAATCCAAAAAGATGATGTCGATATTCCGTGCTGCTCGCTAAGATAGTGGGTCCCATTTTATACTCTTCATGTCCTCGTGGGTAACGGTAACCGCCGGCATAAAAACTGAGTGAAGGTGGGATTTTATTGGTGTCACTGGCTAGTATATAGCCGGCGCGTAACCGTAACACGAGATAACTGGTTGGACTCCATGGGTTGTGTGCTCCAAAATAACTGCCATCATATTCTGCTTTTAAAAAATGCATATTGGACAATAACGGTTTAATGCCGGTTTGTACTTGCCAGTTTACTTTATAATGATAATTATTTTTAGACCAATTCACATGAGTTTGGTTGATAACGAACCCTGGCATCAAAAGGTATACTGTGCTCAAAGTTTCATCTTCAGGTTTTTTAAATACTTCGCGATGCCATTGTAAAGAGTAAGTGAGTCTATAGTCGGGGTGTTGGCGGGTGGATAAGATACTCAATACCTGGGTATTGGTTTTAACCTGATTTAAATAGTAACTTGCGATTTCGCATTGAATATGGTGTTGCTGTAGGGTTGGGATCTGGCCTGGTATGGTATATAACCCTAATATGCTTTGTTGGGTTTGGGATAATTGTACCGTACCCGCAATTTGATGGCCTGTATCGGTAACGTGTCGTATCAACCCTTCTGTTTTAAAGTGAAAGCCTGCATCTGAACTAAATCCGCCCCCCGCTGTATAGTAATATTTAGAAGCGGGTACGAGTGAAATAAGGAGTGGAATGGCAGTTGAACCGTGTGTGTTTTGCGTTTGAACAGTGGCTTGTTGAAAATAACCCGTGTTTTTTAGTGTGGTTTGTAAAGTTAAAATATCACTGAGGCGATAAGCATCTCCTTCTTTAAAAGGTAAATATCGTGATAAAAATGATGTGCTCAGTGGATTTTCAGCAAATTGTATGCTGCCAATTTTATAACATGGTCCGGTCTTGAGTGTTAGTTGGATAGTGGCTGTGTATTGTTGTAGATCGACGGAAGCGGTATGTACAAGCCAATGCGCATCGAGATAACCTTCAGCAGTAGCCGTTTTATACAAAGTTCTTTTAATTTTTTGATAGGTTTCCGTCGTCATGCCTTGCCCCTGAAATAACATGAGTTGTTTGATCATGCGCTGTAGGGTTGGATTCGATTGGCCAGGGCCTTCTAAACGTAAATCTAATTGCGTAATCGGTAAGAGCGGCCCTAAATCAATGTGATACGTGATAAAATAGCCATAAGGTTGTTTTTGCATATCAGTTTGCAGGGTAGCCTTAAAATACCCAAAAGCTCGTAATGTATCACGGATGATGTTTTCAGATTCGAGCTGCCAGCTTTGTGCTTGTAATTCACTGGTTACTGGCAGTTGCTTTTTGGTTTCATTCAAGCGAGTATTAATGTGAGCGAGTAATGTATAATCTGTTCCGGTGACTTGGAACTTTATTTGGGGCGTTAAAGTATTGCTGAATACAGCTGGAGTATAGGTGCAAAAAGCACAAAACAATATAAAATAGAGCAGTTTGAATTGAATCAATGTAAAGCCATGCACAATAGTGGATAAAATGGTGATACAGTAATAGGCGTTATAATGCCATCACGATTTCTTGTTAGTTAACGTAATAAAATTTATGAAATGTCTTTTTACTAAGTGTATTAGTTTACACATTTTTATTGTATTGAGTACTCTTTTATCATTTGTCACACCAATGTCAACCTGGGCAGATTTAATACCTGCTGCTTCTACGAATCGCGAGGTTACTTCATTGGGTCCGCATTTGCATCGTGATAACAAACCACAGCCTATATTTAAAGCATCTCCTCCACATGTGCAAGCTAATGCTTATCTGCTTATTGATGCGCATAGTGGTAAAATATTGGCTGCTCATAATGCAGAAGAACGTGTTGCACCTGCTAGTTTAACTAAAATGATGACTTCTTATTTAATCACGCATGCATTACATACAGGCCGTTTAAATTTAGAAGAGCGCGCTACGGTGAGTAAAAAAGCAGGTACAACCGGTGGTTCACGCATGTTTATTGCGCCCGGTTCTCGTGTGGCCATTCAAGATTTATTACAAGGCGTGATTGTACATTCGGGTAACGATGCCAGTATTGCCTTAGCTGAGCATGTCGCAGGTAGTGAGCAGGCATTTGCTGAAATCATGAACCAGCAAGCGAATCGTTTAGGGATGATGGGCACTCATTTTTCAAATGTCAGTGGATTGCCGCATGTTGATCATTATACAACAGCCTTAGATATGGCCACGTTAGCACGTGCGATTATTCTTGATTTTCCAAACGAATATCCTTGGTATTCCCAAAAAACTTTTAGTTATGGCGGTATTAAACAGTCAAATCGTAACCGTTTGTTGTGGCGTGGGATTGGTGTCGATGGCATCAAAACGGGTGACACGAATGAAGCGGGTTACTGTTTAGTGGCGTCGGCTAAACAAGATGATATGCGATTAATTGCCGTTATTATGGGTGCGTCTTCTGAACAAGTGCGCACTCAAGGCACACAGGCTTTATTAAATTATGGGTTCCGCTTTTTTGAAACCCATAAAATGTATTCCGCGACTCAACCCATTGAAAGACCCAAAGTATGGTTAGGTAGCCAATCGCGTGTCAATGTGGGTCTTCTGTCTGATAATTATGTGACGATTCAGCGTGGGTTAGGTCAATACCTCAAAAAGCATATTACATTAAGAAAACCCCTTAAGGGTGCTTTAGCGCAACACACGCCAGTAGGGCAAGTTCAAATATCGGTGGATGATGAAGTCATTAGTACCACTGATTTGGTTACTTTGGAACCTATTGGGCTTGGATCATGGTGGCGTCGTGTGTGGGACCGTATCTGGTTACTGCTGTTCAGTAAATGGTATTAATTGACCATCTTGTAGGTATAAGATGCGATCCATACGTTGGGCGATGTTATGATCATGAGTCACCATGATTAAACTGGTTTGTGTGAGCTTTAATAAGGTATCTAATACTTGAGACGCCGTGTGGTGGTCCAAATTTCCGGTGGGTTCATCTGCTAGTAGGCAGGCCGGTTGAGTCACTAAAGCCCGTGCGATGGCTGTGCGTTGCTTTTCACCACCTGATAATGCACTGGGTTTGTGATGCTTTTTATCCAACAAGCCAACCTGCTGCAATAAAGGCTCTGCTATAATGCGGGCTTGTTTGAAATTTTTATTTTGAATAAAAAGCGGCATGCAAACGTTTTCTAAAACGGTAAAATCAGGTAATAAATGATGGAATTGATAGACAAAACCAATATGGCGGTTACGCACCTCATGTAATGTTTTTTCGGATAATGTATCGATCGCATAGTCGAGTAAATGAATTTCACCTGCATCAGCTCGTTCTAAGGCGCCTAAAATATGTAATAGTGTGCTTTTTCCGCTGCCCGACGCGCCTAAAATAGCGATTTTTTCACCTTTTTGTAGCGTCAAATGGGCGCCTTGTAAAATAGTGGTTGATTGCTCACCTTCCTTAAACTGTTTAAAAAGGTTATGGGCTCTTAATAGGCTAGAAGTGTTCATAATAGGTAGGTTATTCATAGCGTAATGCGTCGACAGGATCAGTCCGTGTGGCGCGCCAGGCAGGATAAATAGTCGCCAATAAGCTCATGACAAAAGCAAATAGGCTGATTCGAATTAAGTCAACGTATTCAATTGTAGAAGGCAACCGATTCGTTAAAAATAATGGATTTGATCCAAAGAGTTGTAAGCCAAATAGCGTTTCAACAAGCTCGACCAATCGGCCAATATGTTGAGCCAGTAGCACCCCAAATCCTAGACCAATAAGCGTGCCGAGGAAACCAATCAAGCTGCCTTGTACGATAAAAATACTTAATATTGTCGAAGAGCGTGCGCCAAGTGTACGTAAAATAGCGATGTCTGCTTTTTTTTCATTGACGAGCATGGTTAAAGATGAGACTAAGTTAAAAGCCGAAACGGCAATTAAGAGTGATAAGGTGCAAAACATCATGGTTTTTTCAAGGTTAATGGCTTCCATAAGACTGCCATATTCATGCGTCCAGTTTGTAATGATATAAGGGCTGAAAGCAGATGTGTTCGCGATGGTTTGTGCGACCTTGGGCGCATGGTATAAATGATCTGTTTGCACGCGTAAGCCTGTAATTGACTGACCTAAGCGATAATGCTTCTGCATATCGTTGACATGAATATAGGCCATGGCGCTATCAAAATCTACACCATGCCCTTTGCCTACTCTAAAAATACCACTGACTGTAAAGGTTTTGGTCGGGGGTAAGTTGCGTATTGTGATCGGTCCAGGTGTGGGTATTAATAAATTGATTTGACTGCCCACACTTAAACCAAAACGCCAAGCAAGACGCTCCCCAATGATGATTTCATTTTGTCCTGCGCGTAAACGAAACTGCCCGGCGACCAGCTTACGTGGAATGAGTGATACGGTTGCTTCTAAATGCGGCATAATGCCATATACCATCACAGGTTGGTTTTGATAGTCGGTGATTAACAAGCCTTGGCTGGTCAAAAAAGGAGCAACACCTTTTACGGAAGGTTTTTTAAGTAAGGTTTGTCTTACTTGCGGCCATCGTTTAAATTCAGCACTTTGTGGATTTTGTACCGTAATATGACTTGCCATTTCAAAAATCCGATGTCGAATAATTTGGTCAAAACCATTCATCACCGAAAGTACTGTGACTAATACTGTGACGCTTAAGGCAATGCCTACCATTGAAACACCTGTAATAAACGATACAAAATGCGTACGCCGTTTGGAACGTAAATAACGCAGGCCAATATAGAAGGATAAAGGGAATGCCATAAGCTTAATATTGCAATTAAATTTATAAATAAAGCGCTGTTATTAAACCATACTTATGCCGAAAAAGGGTATCGTTTACGATCTAGCGCAACAATTGTTTTGCGTCATGACACACAAGGATGGTGATCCAAGAGAATTAAGAAAGATTTTAAACGCAGACGGTATATAGGTGTTAGATATATCGGGTAAAAAAGAATAGGCAGCTTTTCTTTCCTAATGGGAAACAAGGGGATATTTACTTAGGTGAAATTGCTGTAAACCGCGGTATTGTAAGTAAAGATGATATGGTTTTTAATAGTTGTCATATTAAGCAATCAATGTCGCAAATGATACATGAGCTTTCCAATAAACAAACAACAATAAATGACGTGCAAAACGATATAATAGGCGGTGAAGCTATTCAAGTAGAGCCTAATGCATTACGGTTTTAGTCTGCAGATTGTTTAGACTTACTTTGCGTTAATCGTTTCATAATGCCGTGATAAATAACCATGTTGTAATCCCATGAAAACAGCATGTGCCATGGATCGGCAACCCAGTTTATTTAACGCTCGTTTACGTAATGTCGTGACAGTTGATGTCTTGATAGCGAGTAAATGCGCAGTTTGTTGAATGGTTTTGCCTTTTGCCGCCAGTAATAAGCAATTTTTTTCGCTATCACTGAGTTTATGATGAAATATAATTTCTTCTTGGTGGTAAGTTGTCAGTAATAAATGTCTGACAAGGTTAATTTGTTGCGTGGTAGGGTTAGGGTTGCCTAATTCAGCTAATACTTTTAATACCAGATTTTGCGCGAATAATGAGTTAGTGCACATTTTTGTACCCTTTTTTCAGGACATCAATTATAATAAAGTCATAGATTACCTGTATACAGGTCGTGTGGGTTGTGCAGTGTTGTAGGCTGCCAACTAAAACACGTTAATTAAGCCAGCAAGTGTTGAGTTTGCTGACAAAATTCAATCATTATTGATAATAATTTTATATCAAGTTGTACAAATGTCAAATAAATTGGACAAAAATGATGTAAACACCGAAAGAGGGCAGCGTTTAAAGTTCGTGCGGTATCTTGCCGGTATGAGTGGTGAACAATTTGCTCAACGTTGTCAGGTGGCTAGAAGTACCATTACTGGTTGGGAACGAGGTGCGAATGGGGTAACGGAACAAGGTGCTACAAAAGTAGAAATTGCTATGGAAAAAGAAGGGATCGCTTGTACTCATCTATGGTTATTGCATGGTATTGGCAAACGGCCTGAAATTGTAGATCAGACGAAATTATCTCGATTACATTACCCTGATTTGAATTCTAATCATAATGCTGCTGTACAAGAGCCATGGTTGGACAATAGCGACGATAGTATTTTAGAAGAGATCAAGCTATTTGAACAGTGTAATCAGCAATCACTTGTTTATAACTTGCAAGATGAGAGTATGCTACCGATTTACCAGCAATATGATTATGTGGGTGGTAGCAAATTAGATTATTCACAGTTTGACTTGGCCCAAGGCAAAATTTGTATTGTGCTCCTTCGATCGAGTCACACCCCTCTTGTGAGGCGAGTAAAATTAGAAGGCGCGCCTTTTAATAAAATAAGTTTATATGTAATTAATGCAGAAGCCTCGTTAAACAGTCCTCCGCTGTATCAAATTGCAATTGAAAATGTCGTTGCACTTGCGCCTGTTACGCGTTTATGGCGAAATATAAACCCTTACGTAAATGAACCTTAATTTTTATTCAAATAAATGAGTGATTTTAGAAATATCCCGTAGTTATTACTTATGAAATTTTAGAAAAAATAGTTTAAAGTCATCGGTAGTGAACATTTTTATTTTTGATGACTTTTAAATATTTCTTAATGTTTTCTTAAGGTTTTGCAAGTATACTTTCTCCCTCTTAGCATGCTGTTCGTCATAAAGCTGGTTTTAAAACTTGGTTTTAAAGGAGGATGGCATAGAGAAGAAGGTAATGGGTTGATTTTTATAAGTCATTAAGTTTTAGGAGAGGAGGA
This sequence comes from Aspergillus bridgeri, assembly GCA_027569665.1. Classification (NCBI taxonomy): domain Eukaryota; kingdom Fungi; phylum Ascomycota; class Eurotiomycetes; order Eurotiales; family Aspergillaceae; genus Aspergillus; species Aspergillus bridgeri. The sequence goes on along the minus strand of JAPDKQ010000070.1, from coordinate 59,520 downwards.
TTATAAAATGCTGATTCTAACGCGTCGTCCAGGTGAGTCGATTATGATGCGAAACAATGATGTGGAAGTCATAGAAGAGGGTGCGTCTGGTGTTGCAGAAATGACAGAAGGTACTGAACAGCAGATTCGGGTTGGCGAAGCTTTGATTACAGTGACGATTTTAGGTGTAAAAGGTAATCAAATACGAGTAGGGATTGATGCCCCGCAGTATGTTGAAGTACACCGAGAAGAAATTTATCGTCGCATTCAAAAAGAAGCAAATGCTGCAATGTACCCAGATGACGATGAAGGTTATTACGAATAAAATTGTTTTAAAAGTAACAATGGTTATTCCTTAATTACCTAACTAGTGTTATACTCTTGTTTCTAAACTTAGGAGAGATGGCCGAGCGGTTGAAGGCGCTCCCCTGCTAAGGGAGTATGGGGCATCCCCCCATCGAGGGTTCGAATCCCTCTCTCTCCGCCAGGTAATAAGGCGGCCTATAAAAGCGCCTTAAGAACATAATAATTAGCGCCCGTAGCTCAGTTGGATAGAGCGCCAGGCTACGAACTTGGAGGTCGGGAGTTCGAATCTCTCCGGGCGCGCCAATTTATCTGCGTATTCATGTTGGATTTGCCCCCACTGTCGTTATATATTCACTTTCCATGGTGCTTGCAAAAATGCCCTTATTGCGACTTTAATTCGCATACATTACAGGGTCAAATTCCAGAAAAAGCTTATATACAAGCTGTATTGAATGATTTAGAAAATGAGTTGCATAATGTACAAGGACGCTCACTCATGAGTATTTTTATAGGGGGTGGGACACCTAGTTTGGTTTCAGATGAAAGTATTTATTTTTTACTTACGCAGATACGTAATCGCATTGAATGGCATCCAGACATTGAAATCACATTAGAAGCTAACCCTGGTAGTGTCGATAACAAAAATTTTACAGGTTATTACGATGCAGGCATTAATCGTCTGTCGATTGGCGTCCAAAGTTTTAATGACAAACATTTAAAAAAATTAGGCCGTGTTCATAATAGTCAAACGGCTATCGAGGCTATTCAAATTGCAAAAAGCGCTGGTTTTACTAATTTTAATATTGATCTAATGTTTGGTTTGCCTGATCAAACCGATCAAGCCGGGCTAGAGGATTTACAACAAGCGGTTCAATTATCACCTCCACATCTATCGTGGTATCAACTTACGCTAGAGCCTCATACGCCTTTCTTTAAAAACCCACCGACGTTGCCACATCACGATGCCATTATCGATCTTTATGAAGAAGGGCTAGCGTATTTACACCAAAACCATTTTAATCATTACGAAGTATCCGCATTTAGTCGTCCTAGGTTTGAATGTCAACATAATGTTAACTATTGGAAATTTGGAGACTATATTGGAATTGGCGCTGGCGCCCATAGTAAAGTGACTCAGCTAGCGGCACAGCATATTGAACGTTATTGGAAAAAGCCGCATCCCAAAGCTTATTTAAATGCGACTGATAGTTTCGTCGGCGGTCGTGAAACCCTACAAGTGGATCAACTTCCGTTTGAATTTATGTTAAATGCTTTACGTACGCCACAAGTGATTACACGCGAATTATTTGAGCAGAGAACAGGACAGCCATTTAATGTATTAAGACCTGGGCTTGAAAAAGGTGTACAAAAAGGCCTACTTGAATGGGATGCGCAATCTGTTGTCAGCACGCCTTTTGGAAGACGGTTTTATAATGATATGGTGGGTTTGTTTTTATAATTTGTTTCAAAATAAGTATGGATGCCTTGTGCAATGGCTTTGGCTAAGCGTTGCTGGTAACGTGAACTGTTTAATTGGCGTGCTTCTTTGGGATGGGATAAGAAGCCCGTTTCTATCAATACAGAGGGAATATCCGGCGACTTCAGTACAATAAACGCAGCTTTTTCAACGGTACCTTGATGCAAAGTGGTCATCATTCTGAGCCGGTTTAAAATAAAATCACCAATTTGAACGCTTTGTGTAATGGTCATCGTTTGTGACAAATTAATGAGCACTGAACGCAATAAAGCATCTTGTTCTTGTAAACTAGCTCCGCCTAATTCGGAATAATTTTCTTTTTCGGCTAACCATCTTGCCGTTTCACTAGTGGCGCCCTTTAAGGATAAAGCAAATACAGAAGCACCACGCGCCCGTGCATGAATAAAACCATCCGCGTGTATGGATAAAAACAAATCGGCTTGATGTTTGCGTGCAATACCTAAGCGTTGACGCAGCGGGATATACGTATCATTGGAGCGAGTTAATATCACATGAAAAATAGAAAAACGTTTTAGTTCTTGTTGTAGTTTTTTTGCAATAGCCAAAGTAATCGTTTTCTCATGGATATTAAATTGTCGATTCACGGTGCCGCTATCATGTCCTCCATGTCCAGGGTCAATCACAATCGTGATAGCGTGCCCCTTATTTTTTTGAATTGCCACGCCTTTTGGAGGTGAGGGTGGTTTTTTTGCATTAAGTTTCTTGTGGTGTTGCTTCGCAAGCCGTTGTATAACCAACTCTTGTAACTGTTGCTCAATCATCAGTTGAGTGGAGGTGCCTATAGAAAATGCCGGCCATAATACGAGCATACACGCGATATAGCGTATTAGCCTATTCAGTAGCGCACATAAACTGCTCATGGCTTAATGCTATTAAGCTATTTGGCTGCGCGTGACCGGACGTGAAATAACGCATCGTTATACACCAAAGGAAGATCCACAACCGCACGTGGTTTTAGCTTGTAAGTTACGAATGATAAATCGTTCCCCTTGTAGATCAGATTGGTAATCTAGTTCGCCACCTCGTAAAAACTGTAAACTAATGACGTCGATAATGCATTCTACGATTATCGGTGTCGCTTGGTGAGGTACACTTAGCATTTTTGTAATAATCATGTCCGTAGGCTGAGTAACATGCGTGAACGAAAAATTGTAACGAAAACCATGACAACCACCACCTAGGATAGAAATTTTCAATTTAATACCCATTTCTTCTAACAGCCATAAAGACCATTGGAAAGCAAAAGGAGAATAAGTTTGATTGGCCAAGGGTTGTTCGTCAAGAAACTGCTGTAGCTTTTCGAAGGTGATTTCACGTTCTTCTTGAATAAATTCGTGTACTTTAAGCGCAGCGGCTTCAGTTAATGTAAATAAGGGTTGGGTGTTGTCTATACTCATATCAATGCAAGCTGTTTATATAGAGTTATTATGCATGAGCAGTATATCAAAAATAGGGCGATTGCAACACCAATATTAAGTCTTATTCATGATGTGTTATCAATTGATCAAGCTGGGCATCGATTTTAGTCCGTATCATAGCATATTGTGGTAATAATCGTACGTCAAATAATGTTTTTACCCATAACCCATTTCGTAACCAATTATATTCGCAACTCTCACCTTCACAATGAATCCATTCCTGTGCTTGATAAGGATTAGTACCTGGTTTGAAATAAAGTGTATTGATCTTAGAGATATAGTGTTGTGACGCAGTATCCACAAGTGTGTAGCGAATCAAACCGGTTTGGGTATCCCATACCCCATTATTTAAGTATCCATTTTGACTTATTAAAGTGATCGGTAGGGGCAATCTATTATCCTGTGTAGATTGAATAGAGCCAGTATCAGAATGATGCCCAGGTAAATAACGTTTCCATTGTTGTAGTGTTTGATAAGCCGCTAGAGGTTTGTGATTGAGTGGGTTGGATGATGTGGCACAGTGGTCGATTGGGTTTTGCTTCGACAGCAGCACCGTTAGCGTGAGGGGATAACGTTCGCGTTGGGTTAAGACATCCCCGTTGTACCCAATAGGGTTAATGTCAGGCCAATAAAAACTGAGTGTAATGGCGTCAATACAGCCATTGGGGCGATGGGGTTTAAAGGCAATTAGAGAGCGAGGAATAGACAGGGTTAACTGGTTGAGCCCTCGAAAAACAAAATGACCAATACCTGATGCAGGTTGTAAAGAGTTAACATGCCCCAAACCCGCTTTGGTGCCTGCTATAATCGCTTCATTAACCGCCTGGGTCGATTTTGTCACCACAATGTCTTTATATACAGAAGCAGGGGAGAAGGGAATATAAGGTATTGTGACTTTATAAGCTAAGCTTAGCAAAATAAACAACCCGGCGATATAATGAAATAAAGTCAGTGGCCGCAGTACATGCATGGTATCCTTCCCTAAAAATTGTCCTATCGAACGTGGTTACATTGCCTAAATGACATCCTTGTAACAGTAACTTACTTATCAGTATAGAGCGATTGATACTATGGGTACAACATTCAATGTATTTTATAAATTTATTCGAATACGTTAAATATACGATATATATAAGTTTATAGACTTCGTTATATTAATATGACAAATTTGTTGACATCCATTGATTCGCAAATATCCACGATCGGTGCTTGTGACGAAGGTGGAAATTCTGCCACAGCAAAGTTATTGATTGAGCATGGAGCAAATGTGTATGCCCATAATGAAAAAAGTTGTACGGCTTTGATGAACGCTGTTTGTTTTGGCCGTATTTGGGCTAATACCCAAATCAGAGCCGTATGGAAATTGGCTTTGATATCCTATCAATCATAATCCAACTTCACGATAGGCTTTTTACTCAAAAGTCGTTATGATGTGGCTTAAAAAGAATCTTTTTAAGTTTTAAAAAATTGTTGTATTACTCATGACGGCCTCTTTTGTTCATTTGCGCTTACATACTGAATATTCTATTGAAGATAGCGTCATTCGTATTGCGGATCTAGTCGAAAAAGCCAAATCGCTGAAATTACCGGCTTTGGCTTTAACGGATCAAATGAATCTATTTGCAGCTGTTAAGTTCTACCGGGCCATGACACAAGCAGGTATTAAACCTATTTTAGGCGTCGATGCTTACTTAGAAAACCCAAGTGCGCGTACTCAACCTTTTCGTTTGACATTGTTGTGTCAAAACCTAGCTGGTTATCGTCGCTTATTACAACTGGTGTCTCAAGCGTATCTTGAACGGTCAACTATTCAGGTACCGATGATCAAAAAAGCTTGGCTTGAAGACAATGCAGAGGGATTAATCGCCTTGTCAGGAGGCGTAGCGGGTGATATTGGACAAGCACTATTACACAATCGTGCGTTAGAAGCCGCTCAATTATTACAATATTGGAAACAGCTTTTTCCTGGTCGGTTTTATATTGAATTACAAAGAATCGATCGCAAAGATGAAGCCTATTATTTAAAAGAAGCCTGCCAGTTAGCACGTCACCATCAAGTGCCTGTTGTGGCGACTCATGATATTCGCTTTTTAACGCCCGATAATTTTGAAGCGCATGAAGCACGTGTCTGTATTCAATCGGGTTATACGCTACATGATCCTAATCGACCGCGCGCTTATACCGCTGAACAATATTTAAAAAGCACAGAAGAGATGGTTGAACTGTTTGCTGATATTGAAAACGCTTTGCAAAATAGTGTTGAAATTGCAAAACGATGTAATGTTGAGCTGAAACTGGATGAAGTGCATTTACCTCAATTTTGGTTGCCTGATGATCTCAGTGCCGAACGCTATCTGATTCAAGAAGCAGAAAAAGGATTATCTGAACGTTTATCACAAATAGCATCGATCACGGCATTACCGATAGATGAAGAAAAAAAAGCTATTTATAGCCAGCGTTTGAAAGTCGAATTAGAAGTCATTAATAAAATGGGCTTCGCGAGTTATTTCTTAATCGTTGCAGATTTTATTCGATGGGCTAAAAGTCAAAACATCCCTGTTGGCCCAGGACGTGGTTCCGGCGCGGGTTCGTTGGTGGCGTATTCACTCAAAATTACAGATGTTGATCCTCTACACTATGATTTATTGTTTGAGCGGTTCTTAAACGCAGAACGTGTGTCATTACCCGATTTCGATATTGATTTTTGTATGGAAAAACGAGATCGCGTGATTGCGTATGTGATGGAACGATACGGCGTAGAAGCGGTGGCTCAAATCATTACTTTTGGTACTATGGCCGCCCGTGCGGTAATTCGTGATGTCGGACGAGTATTAGGCTATCCCTACGGCATGGTGGATAGTGTGGCTAAATTAGTACCTTTTGAAGTGGGTATGACGTTGCATACGGCGCTGACACGTGATGAAGAATCCAGCTATGGCTTAAAAGCGCGCTATGACAAAGAAGAAGATGTAAAAACACTTATTGATTTAGCGCAAAGATTGGAAGGTTTGGTCCGTAATGCGGGTACACATGCTGGAGGTGTGGTTATTGCACCCACCCGTTTAACGGATTTTACGGCGCTTTATCATGAACCTAAAAGTGCGCATGCCATTACCCAGTTGGATAAAGATGATATTGAATCGATTGGATTAGTCAAATTCGATTTCTTGGGATTAAGAACGTTAACTATTATTGATTGGGCTGTGGCAGTCATTAATCGTAAGCGAGCAGCCCAAAATGAACCGTTATTAGATATTAATGCACTATCTCTAGATGATCATGCGGCTTTTGAATTATTACGCGCTGGCCATGTGACGGCGGTGTTCCAATTAGAGTCGCGCGGTATTCGGGCATTATTAAAACGCTTAGAACCCGATCATTTTGATGATATTGTGGCTTTAATTGCGTTATTCCGTCCGGGTCCATTACAATCGGGGATGGTTGATGATTTTATTAACCGAAAACATGATAAGTCCCAAATTCAATATCCCCATCCGTTATTAGAACCCATCTTAAGGCCTACTTATGGTGTAATTTTATACCAAGAGCAGGTTATGCAAATTGCTCAAGTGTTAGCCGGCTATACGTTAGGGTCAGCGGATCTGTTACGTCGTGCAATGGGTAAGAAAAAACCACAAGAAATGGTAAAACAACGGACTTTCTTTCTAGAAGGGGCTGAAAAAAATGGTATTGATAAAAGCTTCGCCAATACCATGTTCGATTTAATCGAAAAGTTTGCTGGTTATGGATTTAATAAATCACATTCCGTCGCTTATGCATTATTATCTTATCAAACCGCTTGGTTAAAAGCGCATTATCCAACCGAATTTATGGCAGCTGTGCTGTCATCTGAGATGGAACATACTGAAAAATTATCGGGCTTGCTCTATGATTGCCGTGCTTTAAAAGTGAAAGTGAATCCACCCAATATACATCGCGGACAATATGCATTTACTGTCAATGAGCACAATGAAATTGAGTATGGCTTAGGTGCCATTAAAGGGGTAGGGCAAGGTGCGATTGAAAATTTACTCAATAAGCAACAACGCAATGGTCGTTTTCAGTCTTTATTTGATTTATGTCGTCAAGTCGATACCGATAAAGTCAATCGTCGTGCCTTAGAAGCCTTAATTCATTCCGGCAGTTTAGATGGTTTGGGTCAATCACGTGCGACACTGAGCGCTCAACTGGATCTCGCGATGCGAGCCGCTTTACAACAAGCCAATGCACAGATAGAACAACAAAGTGACCTATTTGGCACCATTCAGACCATTGATTGGCCAGAACATCAAGCCGTGGCAGAATGGACGCCCAACGTACGCTGGGCAAAAGAAAAAGATAGCTTAGGTGCGTATTTGCAAGATCACCCCATCCAATACTATGCTAAAGAATTGATGCATTTAAGTTTAGCGCCGTTAGCCTCTGTTTATATGGGCAGCCAATCCAAATTAACTTTTGCAGCTTGGATTGTGTCATTTCGCGTGAAATCCAGTCCGCGAGGTGACCGTTTTGTGATTTTATTGTTAGAAGATCAAGAGACGCGTATTGAATTGAGATTACAAGATGAACTCTATCAAAAACATCGTCCTTATTTTGTTAAGGATGCGTTATTAGTCGTCGAAGTCGAAATTTATCGCGATAAAATTACCTTAGAACCCCGTATTATCGTACGCCAATTATGGGATATTGCCGCGGTACGTACGAAATGGGGACGTCATTTGCTGATCCGTATGGATCAACCCCAGGCTCAACAGGATATTAAAGCCCTTTATAAACTGTTAAAAGATACGGAGCAGGGCGATTGTCCTATAATCATTGAATATCATTTAAATCACGTTAAAACGTTGGTACAACTCGGCGATCGATGGAAAATTAAACCTACCGATGCCACATTACAACAGTTACAAACGCAACTCAGTGGCAGCAGTTGGGTTGAATATCAACAGATGCAGTATTTTGAGTAGGTAGTTTTTACACTAGTTATTAAATTAATTTACATTAAAATATAATTTGTTAATTATATAGTAAATTTATTCGGATCATCCTATGTTACTCTTAGACAATATTGTATTTGACTCAGGTCTTTCAAAATATGTCACTGAGATTGATCGTGATGCTTTAAAATCAAGCAATTTTGAACATGAAAATGATTTTAAACTTTATATGGCTGTGCTTGATCAAGATTTGGTATCTATAAAAGCATTATTAGCGATCGGTGCAAATCCTCATGCGCAAAATGAAGCAGATGACTCAACAGTTTTTGATTTGCTTGTGAGGATATTAATCGATAAAGGTGGTGTTTTGCCATTGTTATCCTCTTGGGGTTTTAAACATTCAAATGATTTTGAAATTTTAAAACTATTATTAAGCCATCATCCTTTTTTTCCAAATAAATTATACAATGAACGCAGTAACACTAAATTACACCATCCTTTATATGAAGCAGTAAGACAAAGAAAGACCGGCATTATAAAATTACTTTTAGAGCATGTAGAGCGTGGTGCTGATCTACCGAGTTGTATCCATGATGACTTGTTACATTGTGCGACAATGGCTTTAGCGAGTCTGAATAATGTAAAAGAAAAAAACAATAGTCTCGAAATAATTATGCTGTTTCTTCAGAAAGGCTTGATATATAAGGTTAGAAATAAAAAGGGCCAATATGCCACTGATTTTTTATCCGAGCAATATCAGGATTTTATTCAAGCAGAATATCAAACATTAAACGACAAGATTTGCCAACAACTAGGTTTAGAGAAATTACCTAAAGAAAAGCAACAATTTGTGGCGGAACAATGGAGACGGTTAGGTGAAACGAAACAAATACAAATTTGTCTTTTATTAGGGTTGAAACCACCTACCTTAATAGAAGAGAAGAGGTTATCTGAACCCATGGTAAAAAAGTTGATCGCTTATTTTTCATCTAGTATTCAGCAAAAACCTGAGAAGTTTCAGCTATCCTATGAAGACGCCAACCAATATAGTGCTCAATACTCTCTGTATGCGCTGTGTAAAGGTTTTAATAAACGCTTACCGGAAGCGATTAAATATTCCATTTTGATCGAGCTGTGTTCAGATTCATCATATGCAGCATTATTTAACAAACCGGTTGAGCCTTTATTACAGATTCCAAATGAACATACTTTAAGTATAGAAGGTTTTATATCTATTTTACTGAAATGTTTGCCTAAAGCCCTCAAACCATACTCCGAAGATGGTTTGCGATTATTAGATGAAGCAATTCAGGCTAAAGCAAAAGAAACCAAACTTGATGTCATCGCTGATGATAATGTTCATGTAGACCCAAGCAGAACTACTCTAAGGTTCTAACTTTTGTGGATACCTGTTTGATATATTACGTTTAATAAATACAGTTTTTATGATTAATAAAAAATATTTTATAAAATTAAGTCATTTTATTATATTGCTGACTTGCTTTTTTATGTTGACGGGTTGTTTGGGTAGTCGAAAAGATTACCAAACGATTGGTCTTACTCGCCTAGCATTAGAACAAAAAACAAATGCTGAAATTTATAAACAGGCTATGCAAGATTATGCAAAAAAAGATTATCATGAGGCTATTATCAAATATGAAACGCTATGTACCATATGTCCTAATAGTCATTATGCTGCTTTAGCGAGTATGCATCTTGTGAAGTGTTATGCTTATCAAGATCAACTAAGACAAGCGATTGAGGTGGGAGAACAAGCAATCAAGCTGTGTGCTCAATATAAAGAAACTCAATCTGAAGTTGCGAATTTAAAGAAGCTTGTTGAGAAATTTAAAAAAATTAGAAATTAGCAGTATTGTATATCCAATATACTGATAGAGTGCTAGTAAACTAACACTCTAAATATATTCAACTAACCCCTATCTTATCTTGAGTTCTGATACATTAAGGCCCAACGTCGTTTTGAGTGTGTCAAAAGCATGTTGTGTGACAGCGTCTTGATCAGGTAAATGCTCACAAAAGGCATTGATGCAATTTATTTTATCGTCTTCTGGAGTCTTATCTAGCAGTAACTAGAACGCATCTAACGTTTCAGCTTTGGCTAATTCAATAAATGCGTCTTGTGTAGGGTGTAAATAGCCGTCTTTGATTAATCGATGTTTTAAAGGAGGATCTAAAAGTAGTGAATTTTGGTATGCCTGGTTTAAAATACGATCCATTTCAGCTGCCGTCCCGCCATTAAGATTTTCTGCTATGTTTGCATCTAAAAATATACAAAAATCAGTTTTCATATCGTTACAAGGGGATTTTAAAGCTTCTTCTTTTACAGGAAACCTATTTTTATTGATGTTCAAAAAGAGATGTAAACGAGGATCAAGGTTGTCCAATAGAAGGGCTAATGTTGATTCTTGTGTAGGTGTAATCTTTTTTTCTTCTAATGCCCATTTTAAAGTGTTTGTATCCGCATTGCCTAATAGCATAGGGAGTTGAAATCGTAGAGCTGATAAATCTAATTTCAGTTTACTCTCATTTTCGAGCAAGTAGCATGCGAGATTGGCCTGAATATGATTGCTTCGAATAGCGTTATCAATCAAAGATTGGGTTAAATTTTGATTGGTTTTATTGATGATAAATTGTATAACGTTAATGTGTTGGTGTTCGATAGCGTGGGGTAATGCTTCGCCGGGCATATTGGCTTTCAGCGTATTGACAACGTAATCTAATAATTGAATATTTCCTTTTTCTATTGCTTTAAGCAATAAAGTTTCAGTTTTTAACTGTTCTTCCACTTCATCATCTATACCGTAATTTATCCATTCAGAACTAAAAGCTGTTGTGAAGTTATTCAATAAAACATCTTGCCTCATTTCAGGCATAGAGTATAAAGTTTCAAAGAAACGGTTGGTTATTAACGGTTCGTGTGTTAATCCTTGTGTTTGACGTAAACCTTGTGCAATATGTTTTGCTAATACATGGTTATTAGATATTATCGCTTCCCAAAATATAAATTTTTTCCATTCATCGGACGCATTGTTAATTTGACAAATAAAATCAAAGATTTCTATAGTGTGGCAGTATAATCTTGATTCCAATATTTGCTCTTTATCTTTTTGGATCGCTTTGTCAAGCACTGGATTGTAAATAAACTTTACTGTTTCGAGGTTAGCTGATTGTAGCGCGCTACCCCATAATTTCTGTAAGAATTTGATGAAATCAGCCTGAGGCCCAGTTCGTGCCTTAATCAGTGTGCCGTTTTCTAAGCGTCTATCTATACCAGGTTGAAGATACTCATTGTGATAAAAAGATTTTATATAGTCTCCAGTATGTGTATTTTCATAAAAATATTTTAACTTTTTCACATCACCCGATTTGGCTACCTGTAATAGCGTCGATTGTTCTGGTTGGATGCCGCAATCCTTTATCAAGTACTGGATGATGTTTAAGTTGTTATGTTGTCTCCCGGCTGCGACATTCAAAGTATGTAATGTAGGTTTTAATCCTTCTTTTTCAACTAAATTTTTAAGCAAAGTAATGTTATGTGCAATGATTGCATGGCTCAATAAGCTAGCATGGGGTATGAAAGAATGAACCACTTGTTTTTCATCAGTTGGTCTGAATGTTTTAACGCATAAAAATTCTTTAACTCGCTCGGGTATCATGCGTTGGTTTAATATTGCTAAATCATTATCGCTAACACTTGTTAATACGCAATATAGCGCTTTGTAAGATAGTAACCGATCTCCATAGGTGTCTTCTAATTCATGGAGGGTGGTTTGAATACGTGTTAATAGTGAGGGTAGTTTTGAGCGATAGATATTAGGTAAGATTCCTTTTTTCCATTTGTTAGAGACTCTTTCTAAAAGAAGTAGGTCCTGTATCGGTAGTTGTAGTGTGTTTACGATAAGTTCAAGGGGTAATGTTGTCAAACCTATGGACATGCGTAGTGAAACCTTTATTAATTCAGTGAGTCATAATATTAAAGGCTGATAGTCTACAAGAGGTGTAAACATCAAATCTATCGCATTTCTAAAATACGGTAAATTTTGGTGTAATAGTTTATGTAAATAAATTTACATTCCTCATCATAATGTTTTAAATTATAAAGTTATTTTTCAGGGTTTTGATATGATTCAGCATTTACATTCTTGTTTATTAAATGATCAACGACAGGACGTTGAGCAAGCGTTACAACAAAATGCAGCATTGATTAATAAGCGAGGGTATCAAGGTAGAACATTGTTACTCAATGCGATACGTGATCATCGAGTGTCAGAGGCGAATATTCAGTGGTTGCTTCAATATCAACCTGACCTTACGATTGCAGATCGTAAAGGGCGTACAGCATTGCATTTCGCGTTATATCGAAAAAATGTAGATTTAGTCATCATGTTATTGAAGCAGGGTGCTGATATTAATAAGTTAGATAAAAAGTATAGAAGTCCTTTTTTTGAGGCAATTTACAATCGTAAAGTGAAAAATAAAATGATTCAGCATCTATGGCAATACGATCCTGAAGTTAAGTTAGCCGATAAGAAGGGGTGTACATTATTACATTTCGCTTTGTCTCGGAATTGTAAAGTATTAATTAGAACACTAATAGAAAAGGGCGTGGATATTAATCAACCCGATCACAAAGGTGAGACACCTTTATTTCATGGTATGCACAATCAAAAGGTGAAAGAATCAACGATTGCGTGTTTGTTACAGTACAAGCCAAATGCTAAGTTAATTAATACAGAGGGTGATTTAGCATTAGATGGCGTTATTAAACGAAAAAAGCTGTCTAAGCCAATCGTTGAGCAGTTAATAGTAGGAACATTGAATGCTGATATATTAAGACAGTGTCAACAGTATTTTCCGCAGGAAGTAATGGATATGATTATTGACCAGCTTGTCTATTGTATATGGTCCAGCAAACAAGTGAAAAGCAAACCCCACTATTACCGTGCGTTTCTAGAACAGTGTTTAAATAAACTAAATGCTTGAGGGGTAAGTTAGGCACATTGATCTCATCATTAATTGGGGATATTCTCATTTGGGCTTTAGATGAGTTATATTCATTGAGTATACTGCCGCCTAACATCAAGAGATTAACAAGACTAAGTAAACCGCTATACGTAAACCTCCCTAATACAAGGTTAAATTTCGAGCATAATACGAAATAGTCGATTGCGCTAGCGATTTTTTTTCAATCGCTGCGCAGCTTCTACAAATCCAATAAAAAGTGGATGGCCATCACGTGGGTTGGAGGTAAATTCAGGATGAAACTGACAACCAATAAACCAAGGATGATCACCGATTTCAATGGTTTCGACTAAACCATCGATTGAACGACCTGTTACCGTTAAACCCGCTTTCTCGAGTGGTTCAACAAATTCAGCATTCACTTCATAGCGATGACGATGGCGTTCCGCAATTTGTTGAGTGCCATATAAGCGTGTTATTTCTGCATTCTCTACCAGATGACAGGTTTGACTGCCAAGGCGCATGGTGCCACCAATTTCGGAAGAGGCGTCACGGGTTTGGATTTCGCCGCTATGACTTTCCCACTCTGTGACAAGCGCAATGACAGGATGAGGCGTATGAGCATCGCATTCAGTGCTGTGTGCACCCTTTAAGCCAGCTTTATGCCGTGCAAATTCAATGACAGCGGTTTGCATGCCTAAGCAGATGCCGAAATAAGGTACTTTGTGTTCACGCGCGTATTGAGCAGCTGAGATTTTACCTTCGATGCCGCGTGTACCAAAACCACCGGGTACTAGGATAGCGTCAATATCGCTTAGAGTAGTGGCAATATTAGCTTTTGGATCAGCGAGCATTTCCGCATCGATATATTGAATATGGATACGGGTATTGGTTCGAATACCTGCATGTATTAATGCTTCGGTAACCGATTTATAGCAGTCCGCTAGGTCAGTATATTTTCCTACCATGCCGATGGTGACTTCATGCGTATACTCTTTTTGAGCGGTGAGTATATTATGCCATTCACTAAGATCCGGTTGATGTGTCTCGAGTTTGAGTTGTTCTACAATACGTTGATCGACACCTTGTTCTTTTAATACTAAAGGAATCGTATAAATATTATCGACATCCGGTAACGAGACGACAGCACTGGCGTTTAAGTTACTAAACAATGCAATTTTATTACGCGCACTCTCCGGTAGCGGATTATCCGAGCGACACATTAAAATATCAGGTTGTATACCAATGGATCGTAATTCTTTAGTCGAATGTTGAGTCGGTTTAGTTTTAATTTCACCGGCTGTGCGAATATAAGGCACTAAGGTTAAGTGAATAAATAAGCTGTTTTCAGGGCCTACTTCACTGCGTACTTGTCGAATAGCTTCTAAGAAGGGTAGTGATTCAATATCACCGACTGTACCCCCAATTTCGACTAGGGTAACGTCACAATCTGATTCATATTGGATCGCGCGTTTCAATTCATCTGTGACATGTGGAATAACTTGTACTGTACCGCCTAAGTACTCGCCTTGTCTTTCTTTTTGGAGTACGCTGGCATAAATTTGGCCGGCCGTATAATTGTTATGACGCGTCATTTTGGTGCGTACAAAACGTTCATAATGGCCTAAATCGAGGTCAGTTTCGGTGCCGTCTTCTGTGACAAATACTTCACCATGTTGATAAGGGCTTAATGTGCCTGGATCAACATTTAAGTAAGGATCTAATTTAAGGAAACGAAGGGATAAGCCTCTGGCTTCTAAAATTGCGCCTAAGGCAGCGGTGGCGATACCCTTGCCTAACGAAGAGACAACTCCACCTGTAATAAAAATATAACGCTTAGTCACCGTTCATTATCAACCGATATAAAAAAAATGAGACCAGAAAAACGAGTTCTTCCGGTCTCGAATCGAGCAGAGATAAAACTAAATATTACTCAGCTAAATCTGCATATGCATCTTCTGCAGCTGCTTCGGTACGTTCTTTTGCTGCATGAGCTTTTTCTGCAGCTGCTTGTTTAGTATCAGCTATTTTATTTTTAGCGTTATACTTAGCATGAGCTATATCTTGTTTGGTGCCACTGCAACCACTGTAACCAGTTAATAAAACAGCACCAAGCGCCACGATGGCTAAATGTGTTTTTCTCATAGAGTTTCTCCCCATAAATAGTAAAAACATAATTTACCTGAATACATAGCTTAGGTAAAGCCCAAGCCTGTACCGCCTGTCTACGTTTTTAGTAGAATTTCACCTGAAATGCAAGTTTTTTTAATAGGGGAGTGAGCCCAACGTCGTTACCAAATTAGCTTGTAACGCGTTGATTGTGAAAAGTGAGTGGTCGGTATGGTAGGGTTTTGCAAGGCTGGGAGCGGGCTGAGACAGACGCCTTGTAGCGCTTTGGTTTCGGGTTTTACATCAAGATAAAAACGTAAGCCCGTTTGGGTGCTATATACTTCGAGCGTTCGACCACTAATGGGTGCTTTGACTTTTGCGGCCAATGTGCATGCGATATCTTCACTATCTTGAGCCGGTATATCGCGCACAAAACAAACATCATAATTCGATTCAGGTGATAATTGCGCCCATCGTTCTCCAATACGTTGAGGTTCCTTGAAATCAAACGCTGTTTTACCTTCTATTGTATTATGTTGGTAATTAGGAGAACCGATTTCGTCAATAGTGGAATAACGTGCGCCCCATACTTGTAAAACATGATCTGCTACATCACCTTCATGGATGCCACCTAAATTCCACACTGGATGGTGCGTCATAAAAATAGGTAAAGGTGTGCTGGTTTGAATATCAGAATGAATAATTAATTCGTCAGTGGTTGTCAGCGTATAGCGCGTTTTTAATTGGCATTTAACTGGATTGTAAGGGTAACGCAGGTCCAGCAAACCTTCATAAATCAATTCTACACTGGCGCCATCGTCATGTGTCATGCTTTCGGCTGCCCAAATGACAGTATGTAATTGATTTAAAGGAGTGCCATAACGAGGGGGTAAATGGGCAACCGTAGCACCAGGATGCATAATGTTTTGGGTATTATCCTCTGCTGGGTTAAATCCTCGTATGATGTCATGCATTGTGCCCCTAGAATCTGGGATCTGGATAGTTTGTAGGGTAGCCCCATAGTTCAGCAGGTTTACCACCATGCCGCTTGTATTGCGTAAACTATAGCAAGTAATTGCTTCACCTGTTTCCAGCGTGCCAAATGGATGTTGTTGGCAAGAAATAACTGACATAAGATTCTCAAAAAATATACAGCCAATAGATATAACAATTTATATTTAATTTTAAAAGATCACTATAAGCCGTTTTGTTTTAAACACTACATAAGTAGAAACTAACGATATAATAGATAGCCAATCAATGTTGAGCCTCTCGACATTAATTCATATTTATCCATCTACAATATTAATAAATTTGAGGTGAGTATAGAGAGGTGTCGATATTTGAGCAAGTACTGTCGTCATTTTTATTTTATGTCGGCGATTTTGTTGCTATATACATTAAAAAAGTCATACATTATGTATAATCGCTTTTAGTTCAGGCAATATAATAATTTTGGATGGGTTGATAACGGTCAATGCAAGTAGTCAGTTATCGAGGATTAGGTTAATATGCCAGCGTACAGTAGATGATATACAGCGTGTATTTATTTACAATGATATGCAACACGTCTATATGGCGCGTCCGGAGGGACTCGAACCCCCGACAACCAGGTTCGAAGCCTGGTACTCTATCCAACTGAGCTACGGACGCTAATTAGGCAATTCAAAATTTTAGTCGATAATTTGCGGTGATGCAAGAATTATGAAAACTCGTTTTGCGCCAAGCCCTACAGGCTTCTTACATCTTGGTAATATCAGAACAGCATTATTTAATGCTTTATTCGCCTATCGTGAGAAAGGTGATTTTTTATTGCGTATCGAAGATACGGATCAAGAACGATCGACTACTGCTTTTGCAGAAAGTATTATGCACGATATGCAATGGTTAGGGTTAGATTGGGTGTCTACAGGCGAGGAGCCAGGCGTGGCGTTACAATCGCAGCGCAGCAGTTTATATCAGCAATATTATGATCAATTAGTCGACAATGGTGATGCGTACCCTTGTTTTTGTACAGAAGCGAGGTTGCAAGCTTTGCGTGAGACGCAACGCATCAAGCGTCAGCCACCAGGTTATGATGGTCATTGCCGTTCATTATCATCTGGGGAAATAGTGAACAAACAGCGTCAAGGGGAGCATTATCATTTGCGTTTCCGTGTGCCATCCGATCAAAGAATTGTGTTTGAGGATATCGTCAAAGGCGAACAATGCTTTCATAGTCATCATTTACATGATTTCGTTATTCAACGTTCAGATAAACGACCGACTTTTTTATATTGCAATGCAGTAGATGATGCCACTATGGGTATTAGTCACGTTTTGCGTGGTGAAGATCATCTGAGCAATACAGCCAAGCAGCTTTTAATATTGCGCGCATTGGATTTACCCGCTCCGCAATATGGTCATTTGCCGCTGATTAGCTTGCAAGATAGCACGGCACCGCTGTCTAAACGGGAGGGTAGTTTTAATGTCAGAGGTTTACGTGAAAAAGGTTATTTAGCTATTGCGTTGAATAATTATTTGGCGCGTTTGGGCCATACCATCACCCAAGATGTGCTTATGTCGATTTCACAATTAGCCGAATCTTTTACATTAGAGGCTTTGCACCATTCATCGGCACATTTTGATCTGGCGCAATTAAATTTTTGGCAAAAAAAGGCTGTGCAACAACAAAGCCCCACTGATTTTTGGGCAAGTCTCAGCCAAACTGTCCATCAGCTTGTTCCGACTCAAACCCAACCTTTATTTATTCAAGTCATGCAAGCCATGATTACGCTGCCTGAAGAGGCTGAAAAATGGGCAGAACTGTTATTTTGCGATACCTTACATTATACTGTCGAAGCGACAGAAGCGATAAAAGGGGTAGACGTGGTGATATGGGCAGAGCTTGTTCATGTGATGCAATCACACCAAGAAGATCCAACTAGTTTAAATCAAGCGTTAAAAGCGCATATTAACCGTTTTGAACCGGCTATTCGTAAACATTATTGGCGGGCTATTCGTGCTGCTTTAACGAATACGTTTAAAGGCCCTGAATTAATTGCTATTATTCAATTACTGGGTATTCATCGTGCGTGTGAACGTTTAGTATACGTGAGTACTCTCAAATAAATATTATGCTGACTCATTTAAGTCTTGAACATTTTATCCTCGTTGAACAGCTTGAAGTTGCGTTTAAATCAGGCATGGTCGTACTCACCGGTGAAACAGGTGCCGGTAAATCAGTTTTATGTGATGCATTATGGGTAGCCTTAGGTGGTAAGGCAGATAAAAGCATTATTCAATTGGAAAAACCACATTGCTTGATCAAAGCCAGTTTTGACGTACAGCCGCTGAATGTTGTTACACAGTGGTTACAATCACAAGGTTATCTTGATACACAAATAGTTGATAATGCTATTGTTTGTGATATTGCGCGCTTGATTCCACGTAAAGGAGTAGCGCAGGCCTGGATTAATGGTAAAACAGCACCCATACAACATTTAAAACATTTAGGGCATTTGCTCGTCAATATGCATGCCCAGCATGATCAGCGTCGATTGATTGATAAAGAATATCAACGTCACTGTTTGGATAAATATGGCCAGTATTTTGATTTAAGTGAGGCTGTTAGCGTTTTATATTCACGCTATGCCGAGTTGAACAAAGAGAAGCAGGCGCTAATGGCGCAAGTGGATACCCAACAACAACAGTTGGCGTTACTAGACTATCAGCTACAAGAGCTAGAGGATATTCAATTTCAACCCGATGAAATTAATGAATTAGATCAAGAACAACGTCGTTTAGCGCATGCTCATGCCGTATTAGAAAATGGTCAAGCGGCTATTGCGCTGATAAGTGAATCAGAACCTGTTCATATGCTCAGTCTGCTGCACACAATACAACAGCACTTGCAAAAAATCAGTGTGTTTGATGACCGGTTTAATCATGTCTATACGGCTGTACAAGATGTAATGGCACAAGTTGCGGAAACCGATACTGCTTTGCGTCAGACGCTAAGCGAAGTGACGCTCAACCCTGAGCGTTTGTATCAGGTCGATCAGCGTTTAGCCCAATTGCATACGCTAGCGCGTAAACATGGCGTAGCTGTTGAAGGGTTGCCTGATTTGGCTCAACGCTTACAGCAAGAACGTGAACAATTAACACAAGCAAAACAGAGTTTACAGGTTTGTGAACAAGCATTGAATGACTGTGTTGAGCAATATAAACAGTTGGCGCAACATTTAACGCAAAAACGACAACAATATGCCCCACAATTTCAGCAAGCGGTAACGGATAATATTCAATCATTGGGTATGGTAGGCGGGCAGTTCGTGGTGCGATTGTTGCCATTAGATACAACAGAACCCACCCGTTTCGGTCAAGAAATTGTCGAATTTCACCTGAGTGGAGCGCCAGGACAACCTTATCAAACCTTATCAAAAGGGCCATCCGGAGGAGAGCTATCCCGCTTAAGTTTAGTGGTACAAATGCTCATTGCAAAATCCATTGCAGTGCCTACACTGATTTTTGATGAAGTCGATGTGGGTGTGAGCGGGAGTGTCGCAGAAAGAGTAGGGCGTTTGTTACAAGATTTGAGTCAAACACATCAAGTGATTTGTATTACACATTTACCCCAAGTCGCGGCTTTAGGCCAACATCATTATCAAGTCGTCAAATATACCCAAGCTGATTCTACCACAACCACAATTCATCATTTGGGTACACGCTCAAAGCGTATCAATGAGATAGCCCGTTTACTAGGAGGGATTGATATTACCGATCATACCCTTGCACATGCGCAAGCGATGCTTCACAACAGTATCGGAGTGGACATAACATCATAGTCTGTATGGCTCATCAAAAACGATAACGTATGTCGACGAAGATTTATTATCAACGATCTGTGTGGTATTGGCTTGGTGCCGGGACTTTGGCTGCCTTATTGTTTAATTTATGCATTGCTTATCGCTATGTAATAAGGGACTTGCCGGATATTCAAGATTTAAAAACAGTTAAATTGCCCGCACCCATGCGAGTATATACCCAGGATGGTGAATTAATGGCAGAATTTGGCAATCGTAATCAGCAATTTGTTAAAATTGAAGCCGTGCCACCCATGCTATTGAATGCTTTTCTAGCGACTGAAGATAGACGATTTTGGCACCACCCTGGTGTTGATATAGTCGGTTTAATACGCGCTGCTTTTGAATTTATTACCACGGGTCAAAAATCACAAGGTGGCAGTACCATTACCATGCAGGTCGCACGTAATTTCTATTTATCACGTGAAAAGACATTTTTACGCAAATTTAAAGAAATTATGCTGGCATTACGAATTGAACGCAGCTTCAATAAACAACAAATTTTGGAGTTATATTTAAACAAAATTTATATGGGTAATCGTGCCTTTGGAGTGGCTTCCGCGGCACAGTTTTATTCCAATAAACCTTTGCACCAGCTTGATCTAGCTGAAATGGCTTTGTTGGCTGGGTTACCAAAAGCGCCTGCCATGATTAACCCTATTGCGAACCTAGAGGCCGCTAAAAAGCGCCGGAATTTAGTGTTATCGCGCATGTATAATGCAGGTTTTATTAACCAACAGGACTATCAAACGGCGTTACACACACCTGTACACGTCCCACACGTAGAAGTTGCCACTTTGAGTTTGCTGGGTTCTTATGCGGCAGATATGGCTAAAGATGAACTCTATAAACAGTTTGGTTTAGATAGTGATACAGGCGGCTACCATGTCTATACGACTATTGATACACAAGCCCAAAAATCAGCCGAAAAAGCGATTAAAACGAATTTAATGGAGTATGATAAGCGTCATGGTTATCGTGGTGCAGAAAAATGCTTGGATCAATTAACAGCCGATAATTTGTCCGATTTACTCGATGGATTACAGCAAATTCCACCGATTAACCATTTAATTCCGGCTGTCATTATTGAGCAGACCAATGAACAGTTAACTGTTCTATTAGCGAGTGGGTTACCTGTTGTTATCTCGCGTGCCGGTTGGGAGTGGATTTTAAGTGAAGAAAAAAACACGATTACAGATTACCTCAAACCGGGGGATGTGGTACGCGTGTATCATTATCATGATCAATGGTATTTAGGCCAAGCGCCTCAAGTTCAAGCGGCATTAGTAGCACTTGACCCACAAGATGGTGCGATTAAAGCATTATCGGGTGGCTTTAACTATAAAGCTAGTCAATTTAATAGAGCGAGTCAAGCCACACGCCAACCCGGATCTGGTTTTAAACCGTTTATTTATGCGGCAGCACTCGCGAAGGGTTATACTTTAGCCGATGTATTTAATGATGCGCCCCTTGTATTTAATATACCCGGCAATAATATGCCATGGCGCCCTAAAAATGTGACGCATGATTTTAGAGGGCTCACCCGAATGCGAGAAGCCTTAGTATATTCGATCAATTTAGTCACAGTTCGCATTTTGCAAACCATCGGTATACCCTATGCGTTAAATTACATTGAACGGTTTGGATTTGAAACAAAGAAATGGCCTAAAAATTTAAGTTTAGCCTTGGGTAGTGGTGAAGTATCACCGCTTTCAATGGCTCGAGGTTATGCTGTTTTTGCAAATGGGGGCTATAACGTCACACCTTATTTAATTAAACATATTACAGATCAGCAGGGCCATCTTATCTATCAATCACAACCTAAAAGAGCACCGACTGAAGATGAGGTTTATAATGCGCGACTTAAGCGCGATTCGAATACTTCATTACACTATGCGCCTAAAGTGATTACCTCTGAGGTAGCGTTTTTAATTACATCTGTGTTGCAAGATGTGGTACGTCGTGGCACAGGTCAAGCGGTCAGTAGTATAGGGCGTTTAGACTTAGGTGGTAAAACAGGTACTACGAATGATAAGATCGACAGTTGGTTCACGGGCTATAATAGCAAGATAGTGAGTAGTGTATGGGTTGGTTTTGACCAACCACGCCCTTTAAAAGAGTATGCTGTCGCATTACCCATATGGTCAAACTTTATGCGGGATGTTTTACATGAAGTGCCTGAGTCTACATTACCTAAACCATCTACTCTTCATATGCTTCCCATCGACCCTAAGACAGGGGTACGGTTAGATGAAGAAACATCGGATATGGTAGGTGAATATTTCTATACACCTCGAGAAGAAAATGTGAACAGGCCGAGTCGAATACGATTTTGGCGTTCAAAACAAAAACAAACGGTTGAAGAACCTTTATTTTAAACGCTTAACCCATTTTACTACATGTTAGCCATCAAACCTTTACGATCAAAAAAATTTGGACAACATTTTTTACATGATCAACATTGTATTCAACGGATTATGACGACCGCCGACTTTAAATCAACCGATCATGTTGTAGAAATTGGCCCGGGTGGCGGCGCATTGACCGAACATTTAATACCGTTAGTCCAAACATTATTTGCGGTCGAAATTGATCGTGATTTATGTGCTTGGCTGAAGCAACGCTGGGCTGATTATCATGACAAATTTCATCTTTATGAAGCGGATGCTTTAACATTTGATTTTAAGCAACTTAATCATCCAGCGCAGGGTCAGTTACGTATGATTGGTAATTTAGCCTATAATATTGCGACGCCTTTATTATTTCATTTAGTGCAGTATCGCGATCGTTTTGAAGATTGGCATGTTATGCTGCAAAAAGAAGTCGCTAATCGCTTAGTGGCTGCACCGCATCATCCTGATTATGGTCGGCTCAGTGTGATGATGCAATATTATTGTGAAGTAAAACGTCTATTTATCATACGGCCTGGCGCCTTCACTCCTCCACCTAAAGTAGATTCTGCCATGGTATCTTTAAAGCCCTGGAAAGAACTACCCCTAGAAGCTAATGATGAGCCATTGTTCGCGCAATTAGTCAAACAAGCGTTTAGTCATCGACGCAAAACGGTATTTAATAATTTACGTTCATGGGATATATCTACCGCCCAGCTTGAACAATGCCAAATTAACCCTCAATGCCGTGCAGAAACATTATCTGTAGCGGATTATGTGCGTTTAGCCAATCATTTATAACCTGAATACGGCTTAACTTGCCTGTAACTAGGCGTAATAGGTAGTTTCCACCAAATGTATTTTAAACAAGGTCATGTTATGTTCTGACCTTTTTTAATAATACACAACTATTTATGCCTAAAAATATGATAAATTCTGATAACCATTCGCGTGCATTATTGACTGCTGCTCAGCAAGGTGACTTAACAGCAATTAAAACGCAGTGTCATCAGAATATTGAGCTCGAAGCAAAAAATGAAAAGGGTTGTACGGCATTAGATATCGCCGCCTATAATGGTTCTTTGGCAATAGTCGAGTATTTATTGAAAAAAGGTGCTCAATCTAATACTCGCACCCATCAAGGTTCGACACCATTGCATGGTGCTTCTGTCAATGGTCATCTCGAGATAGTCGATCTTTTGCTGCAACAAAAGAATATAGAGGTAGATGCAATTACGCACAATGGTAATACACCATTACATAAAGCTGCTTTTGCAGGTCATTATGCAATTGTACAGTATCTTTTAGATAAAGGTGCTGATCCGAACCGGCAAGATAACAATCACATATCACCATTATTATATGCTGTTGAAAAAGGGGATATTAATATAGTAGCGTTGTTAATTGCAAAAGGAGCCGATTTAGATGTTATAGCTTATGAAGGTACAAGTTTGCGTGATTATGTCACTCAAACACGGGGTGGTATAGTAGCAGATTTTATAGAAGCTGTTATGGATAATGCCAGTATTGAGCACCATAATATCACTGCTATTGTATTGTACTACGCGGTTCAGAGTGGTTGTATAGACGTAGTTAAATATTTACTACAACAAGACCCTGATTTAATTCGCATTCAAGATAGGGAGAATCGAACCCTTCTCTCAGTGTCAATTGCAACGGGTTATTATAACGTAGTGACTTTATTACTTAGTTTCGATCCTATAACCCAATGGAACCCAAAAGAATGTACTCAATGGATGCAAAATGCTATTGAAAGTTTATATAATTTGTATCCGGAATCATCCGATAGTGAAGTAGGAAGCGATGTTTCAGTTAACGACGAATCAGAATGGGATATCGCAGTGGATGCCATGAGTAGTAGTGCAAGTGAGGTTTCAGATGATGCAGCACATTCCGATCAGCTGACGAATGATGCAGACCATGATGTGCAAATTGCGACTGAAACAGAATCAGAGTCGGATGTAGAAAGTGATTTTTTATCAGAGCAGATTGGATCGGATGAAGAGGAAAGTGTAGCCAGTGAGTTCAATTATTATGAAGAAGCTAGAAAAATTAAGGACAATATGCGCACAAAACATATACAGCTGATCGCGCTATTATTTGTTAAAGGATATAATACTTATACACTCGATGTTGAACGGTGTCCCATACTGAAAGATATAGATGAGCCTGATCGAAATACTATGCAAGCTTTTTTAAAGCAATTGAGCCGATATAATATAGCTAAGACAAAGTTCGCACATCGATTTTTTGATCCTAACATACAGGATGCAATGCTTTCAAAACTTGAGAGAGATAGTATAGCAGTATGGCTCAACCTAGATTTCAATATAAAATCAGGGTTTTATCGCTTCATTTGTAGTAATGTATGGAACCAGCTTCCACTCGACTTGTTTTTAACAATAGTAGAGCAAGGTCTGTATGATGAGGTAAAAATTTTATCTCGTTTTAGTTTAGATGAGTACCGCACTTCACAAGTAGACCATGTTGTGAAAGGCTTAGCTAAAAGCTTAGTAAAACAATTGTCATTATTTTATTACCAAAAACATAACAGCCCATCACCATAATTAACACAATAATAGTATTCCTAGAAGTTTAAAAGTCACTTACCAAAACAGGTAGGAGGCTTTTAGGTTTTTATGATTCAGCATTAGTCGTATGGGATCGTATATATAAAATATGGTAAAGAAAAAATAATGGGGTACTTACATCAACGACAAGAAATAGAAGCAATGGCAGCAAATGCTATATTAAAAAAGCGCCTGTGCTAAATAATCAGGCGCTTTTTTATATGTAAGCACGTGTATCCCGGTCTGTTTATAGGGGGGTGTGTGCTATTAACAGCTTTTGATATTTCAGTATAAAACGAGCGATCCAGAGCAGGATGAGAGTCACTAAAGCAATAATCACGAACTCACGTTGATGCTTCAAGGGCTTGAATTTTCGGTTATAGGACAATTCAATTAATGTTAGGGTGCCGATACTGAGTAGTAATGACCCAATAATATCGGTAATCCAATGTGCACCTAGGTATAGTCTAGAAAATGCGACCAAGCTGATCCATGCCATATAAACTAAATGCACAACGCGATAGATAACGGTACTCGCTTGTAAATTGAGTAATAAGAGAAATCCACCGAGTAACGTGGCATTCGACGTGACGTGACCACTTGGGAATGCACCGCGCGTGACGGGTACTAAGATATCGTTTGGACGTGGGATAGCCAAACCATATTTTAATCCTTCAGTTAGCCCTAATATGATAACGCCTAACGCAGCCCAATGTAGCATACGCCATACATCTTTTTTAAAGATTAGCCACAGGCCGACGATTACGAAGAATCCGGTAAATGCAAAACCATTGAGTAGGGTAATGGTGACCCAAAATTTATCCCATATGGGTGATCGTAAGGTTTTCATGTAATCATGAATAAAGCCGTTCCATTGGGTGAGAGGGCCTTGTTGTAATACATTGAGCAGGACTACCCAAAATAAAGCCGCACAGAGTAACAGCTTGAGACTGAGTACGTAGTAATTATTAGGTTTTGTGTTGAGAGGAAATGATGTTTGTATCATTTTAACCACAGTATTTGTCTTGAATAAATGCCAAGGTTTTTTCATCATGTGTTGTTTAATCCAATTGATGTGATTGCCATAGTAACGTTTAAAAAAGCGCCATAAAATATGCGCCACAAGAAAACTTGTTGTAATATAACATAACCAAATCGGGTGTAAGTACTTCATAATCATCGAAGAATGCTCTACCAAATACACACCGGGTAGTACATATAAAAAAGGCCATAAAATGGCCGAACTAATATCTGCTGAAAAAAAATACCTAGGTTGCATGCCCGTCATGCCCGCTATAATAGGCACAATGGCGCGTACAGGCCCTATAAATCGTGCGATAAACACGCTCATTTTTCCAAAGCGTTGGAAAAAGTATTCTCCTTGTTGTAGTATTTTCGGATAAGTTTGAAACAGCCAATGCTGCCGTAAATCATCTTGATAGTGTGTGCCTATCCAAAAACTAATGGAACTCCCTGTCGAGGCGCCTAGCATAGCGCACAGCATGGTGCTTGCAAAAGGTAATTTGCCTAGCCCAATTAAAGTTCCTATACTCGCCAGTATGATCGATGTGGGCACTAAAATGCCAACACCCGCTAAGCAGCTGATAAAACAGACGACATACGTTAAGCTATGCGATAACGCTGAATGATAGGTAAACCAGTTTAAATAAAACTCAATTTGATTCGTAAACATTAGCTCTGAAACGTACCCGCTGCTTGTTGATCCGCATGATAAGAAGAACGTACCAGAGGGCCACTTGCAACCTGTTTAAACCCTAATGCTTTCGCTTTATCGCCTAATGCTTTAAATTCTTGTGAGGTAATATAACGCATCACAGGAAAATGGTGGCGACTCGGTGCTAAATATTGGCCTAATGTAATCATATCCACATCATGCGCTCTAAGATCGACCATTACTTGTTCCACTTCTTCTAGTGTTTCACCTAATCCCAGCATTAAGCCTGACTTGGTCGGCACATGGGGGAAGCGTTGTTTAAATTCCTGCAGCAAACGTAAAGATTCCATATAATCCGATCCAGGTCGTGCTTGCTTGTACAAACGAGGTACAGTTTCAATATTATGGTTAAAGACATCAGGCAGTCCTGGCTCTATTGCAGCTAAAGCAGCAGGGCGACGACCACGGAAATCAGGCACCAACACTTCTACGGTGATGCCTGGTATTTCAGTGCGTAAGGCTTGCATACAACTTGCAAAATGAGCTGCACCGCCATCGCGTAAATCATCGCGATCAACAGATGTAATGACTACATAACTTAAGCCCATTAACTTAATCATTTTTGCTAAGTTTTTAGGTTCTTCAGGATCGAGCGCATCAGGACGACCATGTGCGACATCACAAAATGAACAACGGCGGGTGCATTTATCACCCATAATCATGAAGCTTGCCGTGCCGTGACTAAAACATTCATTTAAATTAGGGCATGAGGCTTCTTCACAAACCGTTACGAGTCGATGTTCGCGCATTTTTTGTCTCAGTGCTTCAACCTTATCAATATTGCGGAGTGTGATACGTGGTTTTTTATCAGTGTCACGACTTGCAGATGCTGTATCTTGAACCTGCACGGGAATATCCGCTAATTTTCGGATACGGGCAAACTTTTCAGCGCCGCGTTGTTTCTTTGAAGGTGATGGATTAACGGCCATAATATCTCTATTGCAAATTAAATAATAGTTTAATGCTCTGCATGGGTGCTTTCTGCAATCAGTTGTGCTATCGCAGCGGGTGCTACACGTTGTATTAACGGCTGATAATCCGATAATGGCTTATTATAAAGCAATGTATCACGATCAGCCCATTGTAAAGCAGATACATTTAAAAATTGCTCCGCTTGAGCAGCCATCCTTGGAAGGACGGGTTTTAAATAAATAACAAGTATTTTAAATAAGTTGATACCGACTGTACATACGTATTGCATTTCCGGTTTAGCGTGTTCTTCTCGCGCTAAGACCCACGGTTTCTTTTCATCTAAATATTGATTGGCTTTATCAGTAAGCCCCATAATACAGCGTATCGCCGTACTATATTGTTGTTGCTCAAAATGTTCTGCAATATTAACACCACTATCCATAAAAAGTGAAATTAATTCATGATCATCAAGAGAGGGGCTTAGTTGATTATCGCAGTGGGTGGCTAACAATTTCGCGCACCGACTGGCGATATTGACTAATTTGCCGACCAATTCCGAATTAATTTTTTGACTAAAATCAGCCCAGCTGAGATCAATATCTTCTATCGAGCCATTGAGCTTGCTCGCAAAATAGTAACGCAAGTATTCTGGATTTAAATGTTTGCGATAATCTTGCGCTTTAATAAACGTGCCTCGCGATTTTGACATTTTACGACCTTCGATTGTCAAAAAACCGTGAATGAACAATCGGGTGGGTAGTCTCAATTGGGTGCTTTCTAATATCGCAGGCCAAAATAAGGCATGAAATTTAACGATATCTTTTCCAATGACATGATAAAGCTCAGTGGTGCTATTTTGCTGCCAATATTGGTCAAAATTCAATTGCGGCACTTGTTCGCATAATTGCTTGAAAATAGCCATATAACCAATCGGCGCATCGAGCCAGACATAAAAATACTTATCTTTTGTACCAGGAATGCGAAATCCAAAATAAGGTGCTTCTCTTGAAATAGCTAGATCTTGTAATCCTGTTGCGCTATCAAACCATTCTAATAATTTGCGGCTTGCTTGTTCGGGCACGGTGCCGCTGGTAATCCATTGCTTTAGAAAAGGGCTTAAGTGAGAAAGCAGTAAAAAATGCTGATCCGCTGTTTTGGGTACAGGTTTAGCACCAGAGACAATAGACGTCGCTTCTTCTAATTCGAGTGCATTATAAGTAGCACCACATTGTTCACAATTGTCTCCGTATTGGTCCGATGTATGACAATAGGGGCAAGTGCCTTTAACATAACGATCCGGTAAAAATAAGTTGGCTTCTGGATCATAAGCTTGATCAACGGGACGAATCTCAATTGCACCGTTAGCATTTAAGCGTTCATAAAGGGCGCTGGAGAGTTGTTCGTTTTCAGGGCAATGGGTTGTGCCAAAATGATCATAATCAATATAAAATCCTTCTAAGTCTGACTTGTGCATTTTAAACACATTGTCAATCAATGCTTCAGGTGAAATATCTCGTTTTTGAGCAGCCAACATAATGGGTGTACCATGGGCATCTTCACCGCTGATAAAACGACAATCACGCCCCATTAGGCGTTGAAAACGCACCCAAATATCGGCTTGAATATGTTCTACTAAGTGCCCTAAATGAAGTGGGCCGTTTGCATATAGTAATGCACAGGTAACCAGCAATTGACGATTTTCTTTCACAACTAATGTCCTTCCGATTTGATTGCGCACATTATGGCTGAATCTGTCGAGTAAGTGAAGTCAATGTACGTAATGCTAGGCTTAATATGGCCAATTTTAATTCGGTTGTGCCACGTAGGTCAGTTAATAATTGGCCCCAACACCTATTAAAGCCTCTATTTTCAAGTTTCCATTCGGTAATTTGAGCTGATAATACATTCGTAGTTTGGGTTGCATGAGGATCGCACTTATTATTTAAAAAAGAGTGTGTCAGTAAGGTCTGTTGCCTATCTAAATCATCGAGTAAAGCACTTCGAATGAGGGTGTCCCAATGTGTTTCAGGAATTTGTTTTCGGATGTGCAGGCGTAACCAGTTTAATTCGAATATGACGCCTATCATAAACCACGTTTGGGTTGTTTTTTCTAAGTGATATTGATGCGTCGTGGCTAGCTGTATAATATCCATCATTCCATACGTATACTCAAAAGCAATAATTTTACATGCAATGTCATGAGGTACTGCTTCATTCGTGAGTGAATGTACTAATTGATGATAGTGTGTTTTTTGCTCATCTGTCAGCCATTCTAATAAATTGTGTTGTAACTGGGTGATATGTTGAGCAAACTGTTGCACGCGCTTAGGTTCAACCATGACATCCAAAGGATTGGATTGGTTGCTAATAAGCCAACGACTCACTCTTCGGGCTAAGCGATTCACAATGCGCATAATACGGGCATAGGTCTGTACTGAAATATGATGACTGAGTGTCGTAATCACTTGTAATAATTCAGGCAGCTGAAATAGTTGGCTAACGACTAACCAGGCTTGTACAATAGTGCTGATTGCAGCGCCGGTTTCGAGCATGATACGGTAAATAAAAATCACACCCATCTGGCTGACTATTTCATTACTGAGTTTGGTGGCCACAATCTCACGGCGCAAACTATGTGTCGGCATGTAACGGGCATATTGTTCGCGTAGTGTTTTCGGGAAAGTGCTTTTTAAAGTTTGTAATAAATAAGGTGTTTTCGCGCAATCTGGCAAATGCTGGATAAGGTTGGTTTTAATCTGCATTTTGGTATAAGCCAATAAGATCGCCATTTCAGGGGTAGTTAACCCTTGATTGAGCATTTTCCTTGATGTTAAAGTTTGATTATCAGGTAAATATTCCAGTGCACGATCCAAATGACCTTCACGTTCTAGATAATTTAAATATGCTCGGTAAAGTTCAATTTCTTTAATTGTATTAAGCGAAGCTAAACTAATTGTACGAATTTGCTGATAGTTGTCGATTAATACTAAATCTCCAATCTCATCTGTCATATCAGCTAATATTTGGTTGCGTGTCGCGTTTGAAATGTGTTGTGTTGATAAGGGATTATTCAGTAAAATTTTACAGTTTACTTCTTTATCTGAACAATCCACACCCGCTGAGTTATCGATGAAATCCGTGCAAATGAGCCCGCCATTGAGTGCATATTCAATACGACCTAATTGAGTTAAGCCTAAATTGCCCCCTTCGCCTACCATATGAGCGCGTAATTGCGTAGCGTCGATGCGTATCGCATCGTTATGTTTATCCCCGACATCACGATGATGTTCATGGCTTGCTTTGACATAAGTGCCAATACCCCCATTCCATAATAGATTAACCGGAAGTGTTAAGAGTTTCTTAATCAAGGCTTGGGGTGTAAGCGTAGGATCTGATACTTCAAGTAAGCTTTGGATTTCGGGTGTGAGTGTAATCGATTTTTGTTGACGATCAAAAATGCCACCGCCAGCTGAAATTTGACTTAGATCATAGTCTGACCAGCTAGATCGCCCTAATTCAAATAGCCGCTTACGTTCTATAAAACTAATTTCTGGGTTTGGATTAGGATCAATAAAGATATGCGCATGGTTAAATGCGGCAATTAGCTTAATATGAGGTGAATATAGCATGCCATTGCCAAAAACATCGCCTGACATATCACCAATGCCCATGACCGTAATGTCATCCTGTTCTGGGTTAAGACCTAACAAATGACAATGCCATTTAACCGATTCCCAGGCGCCTCGAGCCGTAATGCCCATTTTTTTGTGGTCGTAACCCTGACTGCCTCCGGAAGCAAAGGCATCACCTAACCAAAATTGATAATCTGCCGCAATTTGGTTCGCTACATCTGAAAAATTAGCGGTGCCTTTATCAGCAGCTACTACTAAGTAGGGATCATAATCATCGTAACAAACGGTGCGTGCAGGGGAGATAACACGCCCATTACGAATGTTGTCCGTAATATCGAGTAGACCACGAATAAATTCTTGATAACAAGTTTTGACCTGTTCGTATACAGTGGCTTTATCCCAGTGTGATTGTAGTGTTTTACATACAAAACCACCTTTTGCCCCGCCGGGTACAATAACGGCATTTTTGACTTGTTGTGCTTTGGTAAGGCCCAATATTTCGGTGCGGAAATCTTCTCGTCGATCTGACCAACGCAATCCACCGCGCGAAATTTTACTCGCTCTTAAATGAATGCCTTCAATTTGAGTGGAATAAACAAAAATTTCGTATAATGGTCGCGGTTGGGGGAGTTCTGTAATTTTTGTGGAATCTAATTTGAACGCTAACCAAGGTTTAGGTGTCGTGGTGTGATTATCTAAGCGTTGAAAATAATTCGTGCGTAATGTCGCGTTAATCAGAATCCATAGCTGATTTAAAATGCGATCTTCGTCTAAGCTGACTATAGTGTCTAATGTGCTTTGAATGTTTTTTTCTAGCGTTTCGATTACTTGAGTATTTTGCTTTCTATATTTAGGGTCGAAACGTTGCTTAAATAATGCAACCAGTTGTTGTATCAGAATTGGGTTTTGAATGACAGCCATTTCAACATACGTTTGATTAAATGGCGCGCCTATCTGATGCATATACTTTGTATACGCTCTCAGGATAATAATTTCCCGCCAACTTAACCCGGCGAATAGCACTAATCGGTTGAAATGATCATTTTCAACATGACCGTGCCATATCTGCAGAAAAGCTGCTTGAAAAAGTGGTTTAATTGTCTTAAAAGGTGCTGTGATAGGTTTAAGCGCCGTGACGCCAAAATTATGAATCCACACGGTTTGGTTGGAATGTGGTTTAATTTCGGTTGGCCATTCATCCACAACTTGTAAACCCATTTTCTCGAGCACGGCGAGTGCAGTCGATAAGGTAATGGTTTTACCCAATTGAAAAAGTTGAAACCTAAATTGTGTGTGATCGTCTTTATGCGTTTGATATAAATTACTCACTAAAGGTTGAGCCGGCGACAGCTGCTCTATGTGTATAATATCAGCTAAAGCTTGCTGCGTTTGCCATGTTTCTTGGTAGCTCGCCGGAAAAGCGTGTTGATATTTTTCGAATAGTGGTTTACCTGTTTCGCTACCATATCCTTGCAGTAATATGGATTTTAAATGGTCTTGCCAAGAACGCGCGGTTTCAATTAATTGCGCTTCAAGTTTTTTAATATCATATCGCGGTAGTTTTCTCGGCTGCGTGCGAATTAAAAAATGTAATCGTGCTAATTTAGATTCACTTAATACAATATCAAAGCTGCATTCCAACCCAGCAAATGCCTGCATCAAAATAGTTTCGATTTTAGTTTGTAGCAGTTGCGTGAGTTGTTCACGCGGTACGTAAACTAAGCATGACATAAAACGTTGATAAATATCACGTCTTAAAAAAAGTCTTATACGTGGTTTTGACTGAATACCTAATAAATCTAACCCGAGTGCAAGCAAATGGTTGGCGTCCATTTGGAGTAGTTCACCGCGCGGTAAATTGAGCAGGATATCGAGTAGTGCTTTGCCATTATGGCTTGTGGGCAGCAATTTCGAGCTTGATAAAATCCAATCTAATTTTTGTCGTATTAATGGAATAGTGCGCGCATCACATTGATAAATCGAAGAAGTATATAATCCAATAAATCGACGTTCACCTATCAATTGTCCCATTTCATCGAATTGTTTGACACCAACATATTCCGTATAGACGGCACGATGCACGCGTGATTTTTTGTTCGTTGTCGTGAACACCAGTATTTGAGAAGATAAAGCGAATTGACGTGCTTCAGGTGGCAAACTATTCAGCGATTTTGCTAATTTGCTCTGGGTTTCATCGCGTAATACGCCAAGACTTGAACCTTTTACTCTATGTAAAGTAGTTTTATCTGGATTGAGTCGATAATCACGACAACCTAAAAAAATAAAATGATCATCTAATAGCCAGCGTAAGAATGCTTGTGCTTCTTGGGTTTCGGTTGGGTTAAGGTGTGGTTTGGCTTGTTCCAATGCCGTTAAACATTCTGTCATGCGGTTCTGCATGGGTAACCAATCATCAACAACAGTACGTACCTCTTGTAAAGTTTGACGACAGGCTGCTTCTAATGACTGTAATGATGCGGCATCCTGTTGTGGATCAATCGTAATATAGAGTAGCGCTTCTGTAGCGGTTTGATGATTGGGTTGGGTAGTAGTAAAGGGCGCATCATGTAAGTGCTTCATCTCGCCCTGCGAATCGCGCTCAATGTATAATCCGCCACTATGTACAATAAAATGGATGCCAATTTGGCGTTGTGCAAGCAATAAATGAATTGAATCGACAATAAATGGCATGTCATCTGTTGTGATCATAATGACACTATAACGATCAAACTCTGTTGCATGGTTAGATGTCGAGGTATAAACCTGAATAGTATCTGTATGCGGTGTGCGTTTTTGACTTAGCTGCCAATGATGATATAACACTGTATATAATGTTTCAGGCGCAAAATGATGTAATTCTGCAATAGGTGTCTGCTGATAATAATAATGAGCAAATGTTTTTAAGTGGTTTCGTTCATCCTTTGGCGCTTTTTGCTCAATTTGATCCAGCAATTGTTGCATCAGCACAGCATGAGAAGGAATAAAATGGGATGAGGAAGAAGATGTTTTAACCTGTTTTCTGGGCAATGTCATGTTTAGCAATTTAAATGGCGTGTATAAAATGTGCAAAATAATTATAGTGCATTCCATTCGATTGACACAACATTCTATAAAATCCTAAATTATAGTAATATAGCGAATCGGTTTTGATTTTAAAATTTAATAGAGATTGAAATGAGTAGCTTACAATGGCTTCGTTATAGTGGAGTTAAGCTACAAGGATTAGTAGTGGTATTATGTCTTGGTTATGCTGATTTTGGTTTGGCTTGGGCAAAGTCCACACATAAACAATATAACATAGGGGGTTATCTTGGGCTAGACTATTTTGAAGTACGCCAAACCCAAAACAAATTAATATATGGTGGGGTCGAAGTAGAAGCGGATCCATTTTCTACTCATTATACAGTAGATGGTGATATAGCGCGCGATTGGACGGCGCGTTTGGGAGGCGGCTATCGCACTCGCATAGGGCAAGAGATGATAGGGGGTGTCAATGCATTTTTCAGTATTAAATGTAATTTTTATGGCGGTTTGGAGATGACTTATGATCGTTGGGCAGGCGTCTTAAATTTTAAAAACTTATTACAAGTACTTGAATTAGGAGCAAGTTATAATATTTTAGATGAAGGTGCCGTTGGGGTTTATTTCGTGCCAGAATATTGGGGGCGTAGTATACAGTTACCTATCATTGTCGCGATCGACTATTATATCAGACCTGATTTAATGGCTACTTTTGAAGTATGCCAAGATGATTTTAGTATAGGTTTGCATTTTAATCCTTCTGTTCAACATAACCCACGCCATAAAAAATTATGGCCGCTTTCAAGTAGAGGGGGTTTAAGAGATGGGTTAAGATCAGATTTGATCTGATAAAAAGCTATTGACACCGATGCCGCAATCATAAACAATAGCTTTCTTTTTATAACCTTTTATGAGATTAGGGAGTTTTTACCTTGGCTAATACACCACAAGCAGAAAAACGCGCAAGACAAGCTGAGAAAAGACGTCGTCATAATGCGAGTTTGCGTTCTATGACACGTACGATGGTTAAGAAAACGATTAAAGCCATTCAAACCGGTAGTCGTGAACTGGCCGAAGCAGCCTATCAAAAAATGGTGCCCGTACTCGATCGTAGTGCCACCAAAGGGTTAATCAGTGCCAATAAAGCAGGGCGACATAAAAGCCGTTTAACTAAAAAAATGCGCGAGTTATCTTAAGCTAGTTTGAGCAATGTAAAACCATTTTACTGCAAGCGTAAGATGGTTTTTAATATTGTTTAATAACCATTAACATGGGTATGTTGACTTGCATTGCCCTGATAATCACGTCAATTGTGATTTTGTTTTTATCCTATCTAAAGCATACGCATTGGTCTCGGTGGGTATTGTTTGCTATATTGTGTTGTCCACTGTATAGCATGGCTTCTGATGTTGAGATTGACAAAGCAACCCATCAGTTAAAACAACTCAATCAAGATATTCAGCAATTACGCACTGTCATCGATCAAGAGCATCGTAAGAAAAACGAGCTTGTCACGACACTTAATCAGCATCAACAACGACTCAATACACTGTATTTTCAGGTTGCCAACTTAACCTCGCGCTATCAACAACATGCAGCGCAGCATGCGAAGCTGAAAACCCGCTACCAAGATCAAAATACAAAATTAAAGCTTTCTCATGACGAATTAACGGGTTTGTTAAAAGCCATGTATTGGTTAAGCTATCGCCCTGATGACGCGATCACAAAGGCTTATTGTTATTATTTTTATCAATCCCAGCAAGATCAATTGACACAACTACGTGCACAATTAGAAACACTCTATCAGTATTTGGATCAAGCCGAAAAGCGCAAAAAAATAACCCAAACGAATTTGTCGCAACAAAAACAACATCATTTACAGTTGCAACATCAAATACAACGCTATAACGAGCAATTAAATCAATCCTATGCGCGGTTAAGTGCGCGGCAAACCCGCTTAGAACAGTTAACTCAAAATAAAGTCGCATTAGATAAATTAATTGAGGAACTGACTCAATCTAAATTTAAAACCACTGTTATTTCACGGCTATATGATAAAAAAGGTCAGTTACCTTGGCCGATACAAGGTAGATTGGTACGGCGTTATGGTGAACTAATTGAGCGTAGTGAACTACGTTCTACAGGTGTGTTTATTGAAGCTAAGGCTAAACACGTGGTGCAGTCGGTAGCCGCAGGTAAGGTCGTATTTGCCGATCAATTGAGGGGATTAGGTGCTTTGATCGTCGTAGAACATGGGCCAGGTGATTTAAGTTTATATGGTCATAATGCGCGCTTATTGAAAAAGAAAGGAGATCAGATTCAATCAAGAGAGAATTTAGCCATAGCCGCTGCGCATACAGAACACAACACAATTTATTTTGAATTACGCTTAGCCGGTAAAGCGGTTGATCCAGAATTATGGTGTTTTAAACGTTGATACAATTGATTCTTGGCTTTAGAAAAGGTATCTTAGCCTTTTAATTCTATTTATTTTAAAGTATTCAAAGGTGGTAAGGTAATGAATATAGATCAACCTGTGAATTTAAACGAACAACCGATGCAGTCATCTTCTGATAACAAGCCAAGTAACCGTTATGCTAATGTGTTTGCCGTGTTGAACCACGTATCTGGTGTGTTGTTATTTGTATCGATACCTGTCTGGTTGTGGATTTACAGCTTATCTTTAAAAAGCGTGTACTGTTTTACTTATACTCGTTTTTTCATGCTCCATACGTTAACGGGCAAATGTTTAAACGGTATATTAGCCGTAGCGCTTTTATATCATGTTATTATGGGTATGCGGTATACTTTGATGCAAACCAAAATCAGTCAGCAATTAGGTGATATGAATATAACGCTTGTCATTAGTATAGGCACATTGCTGCTAACAGGATTATTCTTTTATTTTTAAGTGGTGACGGACGCCCCACATTCTTTTTATTTATAAGCTAAGGTTATGGTTATGATAAAGCATTGGTTATTGTCTAAAGTAGAAGGCTATCGCGCCATGTCATCGTATTGGATTGCACAGCGAGTAACGGCTAGTATAATGGCGGCTTACTTGTTAGTGGTCGCGCTATTTGTAAAATTGAATCCTTATACGGATTTTTATACCTGGAATACTTTCTTTTCCTCTACCACGATGGCACTGTTCAGCACGGTATTTTTACTCAGTGTATGCTGGCATAGCTGGTTAGGGATGTGGTTAATCATCACACGCTATCTCAAAACATCACTCATGGTACGTAAAGGCGTGTTGTTTAGTATGACACTACTGAATATTGTATACAGTCTATGGGGAATCGTGATTATTTGGGGTATATAAGCGCAATACCCCAAGGTTACATGGATTATGGGTTCAAGGCGGATGTTGAGGGAATAAGGTTATCGGAGTAAGGATACTTTTATTCGTATATCACTCTGCGCCAAAGATTGCGAATTAATTCAGGTTTGGTTTTGTATACTTTTGGAATTGAAACGAATAATGTTGCTTTTTTATAGCGTCTTCTATAGCAGGTGCTATACGGATTCTTTCTGCTTTATCTTCTGGTGGTTCACGAGTGGCTGTCTTAGTGCCTGGTTCCTGGTTAGTTGAACCCCATTTTAAACCTAAGCCGTCTTTTGGAGGTGTTTTCTTTTTACCTCGTTTGGTTTTTTCTGCATCCTCTTTGGGTTTTTGGAAAAACTCTGAACCGATAGTACTATTAGAATTTGGTTCAATGATGCTAGACGCTGGACTGGAATCGCGAGAGGATGATGGGTTAGAGGAATCAAACTGGGTCAATGGTGACCCTCCTGTAATAATTGTGTTATCCGAGAAAAAGCTGTTGGTTCGTAATCGTCCACGAACCCCCAGGTTTGGAGATGCATTACCGGCAACTGCAGTTCTACGATTTGCTTCAACTGTTTGTAATTTCTCCAGTAGGTTCGTTTCCTTTAACAGTTTAAAGTTGTTCTCATAATTATTATCTGTATTGCTAAAAGCTTGTGGGTGATGCTCTTCTGCTATGTCATCAGATTTTGGTAGGTGTGCGGCATAAGCGTTTATCAAGATAGCGCTATAATCATAAGTAAGATTGAGTGGAATGCCAAGGTTCAGTAAACGCGCTGCAATTACCCACTGTTGACTATCTAAAGCTGTATAGAGTAACGTTGCCGCATCGGGAATATTATCCTTTGTCATGTGTAATTTATCGCGATACTGTAATAAGAAATTCACAATATCCCAGCGTTTAGGTTCAGGACGGATGTGTAATGGTAATGTGGCTACTAGTTCATTATAAGATGTTTCCTGTCTGATTTGGTGTGTGATTAACTCAACTTGATATGAAGTTGGGTTAGTCTTTTCTATAGCTTCTAGTTTTGACTGCACTTTACCGGTTACATGAATCACATTGCCATTGCGTACTTGCTTCGCTACTTTAAATGCATCCGTTTGTTCAGTATGGCAGACCACGCGGACATCATGGTCCTTTCGAGTTATATCATCACGTAATCTAAATGAAATAATATCACCTTGTTTACGATACGAGGATACCCGACCTGACAATGTCACGGATTGATCGGTTAGGGTTTCATTAATGTCTTGGCATCGATGAGTTGGGCACGATATGGGTATATTTTGATCTAATATCGCTTTTGCTGCGGATAATTGTCCCGCGCGCAAAAAGGTTTGTAATAAACTAATTTTGTTTTGGTTGGTTGGATTAAGCGTCAACCCATCTTTCAGCCTTTTTTTAATAACATTACAAAAAGTAGTTAGATCATGTAAAGCAATTGTATGGAGTAGGGTGTGATCGTCTGGGTAGGGATTAACGCCCTGATTGACTAACAACTCTACTATGGCGCTTTGTTTATGGTCAATCGCTAACTCAAGGGCTGTTTTTTGTTGTTTGTTTTTTACCTTAGGGTCGGGTTGGTATTGTAATAATTTAGCTATGCTTTCTTTGCGCCTGTCATCATCCATCTTATTACACAGTATATAATGATGTAGCAAAGGGTTGCCTTCGTTATCGTATCCATTAATATCAGCCTGGTTAGCGATTAATAATTCGACATAATAAGATGGATCTTCTTGATGAAATGCTGTTTTTAACGGGGTATCACCATCATCATCAATTTGGTTTGGGTTAGCTCCTTTTTGGAGTAATGTTTCAATCAAACTAATGGAACGTTGATCTGTAATCGCAATATGTAATGCAAAGAGTTCTTCTGCATCTGGAATATTAGGGTCGGCATCTTTTTCTAATAACAGTTTAATAATATCATCATCACTTTCTTCAGAAAGTGCGTTGTGTAGCGCCGTGTTTCCTTTTGCATCTACCAAATTAGGGTTAGCTCCTTTTTCGAGTAGCGTGCTAATGATATCGGCAGAAGCATTATGTGCGATGGCCATATGTAACGCCGTACTACCATTTTTACTTTTTCTGGCTTCAGCATTAGGGCTAAGTGTTTTTATTGAAGGTAGCACAGCCTGAGCCTTATCTTTTTTATCTGACTTTTTATGCGATGCTTCATAAATTTTCTCATGTTGGTTAGGGTTGGCTCCATGTTCAAGCAAAATCTTAATTACATCTAACGACGCATTATTTTTGATCGCCATATGTAAAGCCGATTGACCTTCCTTATTGAGATTATTAGGCTTCAGTTTTTTCGATATTTTAGGTCGAGTAAGAGAGGCCTGCTGTTCTGTTGTAGATACTGCCTGTGATGTAACATTAGCTTCATCAGACCTATCATTTGTGAGTAATTGCTCAGTGAACACTGTAGGTTCGGTTTGTTCTGGCGTGACCTCTGGTTTGGATTGTGCTGCTGTGGGTGTTTGCTGTTCAGTCGTTTTATGGCTCTTTGTTTCAATTGTCGTGCCAAGTCCAGCCTGCGCTGCTGCTTGTAATTCATTATCCAGTAGCACTTTTATTATATCTATAGAAGCATGGTTTGCAATTGCCGTGTGTAATGCGGTATTGTCATGCTGATCTCGTCGGTTAGGATTAGCTCCTTTTTCGAGCAGCAAGCTAATGATATCGGCAGAAGCATTATGTGCGATGGCCATATGTAACGCCGTTTCACCATTTTCAACTTGTATTCTTCTGCTGTTAGGTTCAGGTGCTTCTTTTGAAGCTATATTATTTTCCGTTATAGGTAATTCGGTATAAATTTCCTTATGTTGATTCGGGTTGGCTCCACATTCAAGTAGTGCCTTGATTACATCTAAGGACGCATTATTCTCGATCGCTATATGCAAAGCCGACTTACCTACTTTGTTTAAACTATTAGGCTTTAGTGTTTTCGCTATGATCGGTTGAAGAGAGGAGGGAGTTTGCTCTAATGTGGCATCTGATTTGGGTTGTGCTGTTATGGGTGGCTGAGTTTCTAGTAGCGCGCGTATTACCTCTACAGAAGCATGCTTTGTAATCGCGGTGTGTAGAGCTGTATTGCCCTTTTCATTGTATTGATTAGGATCAGCATTATCTTCAAGACATTTTAAAATTAATTGTACTAATGATGCTGTGTCAGCATTATTTTGAGTCACTACCGTTTGTAAAATAAAAGCATTACTGAGTTTAACCCCTTTTTTAGCTAACTGTGTCGCGAGATCAATTTTTTCATGCTGAATAAGCGTATATAAAACATTTGGTAAGTCTGTCCATTGTGTTGTGCCAAGCAGGTCTTCATTATTTTGTAATAAAGTACGTATTATTTTCCATTGGCCTTTTGTA
The DNA here is from genome assembly GCA_027569665.1 of Aspergillus bridgeri. Lineage (NCBI taxonomy): Eukaryota > Fungi > Ascomycota > Eurotiomycetes > Eurotiales > Aspergillaceae > Aspergillus > Aspergillus bridgeri. The sequence continues at coordinate 18,449 of JAPDKQ010000070.1, read as the reverse complement.
GCCGCGATTGCGAGTGGATGTATACCCTCATCAGGGAATCCAATAGTGTTCCATTGGCTAAGCGGGGGCGCATAAGCTATTAGTCTCTCAATAAGAGGCCAATTATATTTTATAGGGTTTTCAGATTGTGCCTGTGTTGGAAAAAAAGCCTTAGATAAAGGAGTATTAGAAGAGTCAGGATACGGTATCGTAATGTCGGCTTGATGCTTTAATAATACCTCGACAATGTCTAGTCGTCTATCATGAATAGCAAGATGTAATAAATAATGTTGGGTACGTGAATCCGGTTGATTGCAATCAGCACCTTTCTCTATCAATTGAGTTAATAATGCAAATTCTTTTTGTTTATAAAGCTTATAAAGCAAATCACCCGTATTGAATTCCGCTGATCCATTTGGCATTTTATCTAAAATAGCTTGAAATATCTTCCATTGGCCTTCTTGTAAAGCGCGTGTTAATAAAGTTTCTTCACCAAGCTGAATGTTAAGCGCTGCGCCATAATGCATTAATGACACAATTTGATCCCATGGCGTATTGGATGGATTCTCTAACAGTATTAATTGTAATGGCGTGTAGCCTTGCGCATTCTCAATATTAGGATTTGCGCCATGCTTTAAACACAGTTGGATATCTTCTGATGCTGATTCTCGTACTACAAGATGCAATAGCGTGTCGCCTGTTTCATCCTTGTTCTGTATGTTAATATCAGCGCGATGTGCTAAAAGAAGATTAATTAGTGCAGGTCTTTTCCAATACGTGGCTTGTAACAAGCTTTGATTATTAGATAGGATAATATTAGGGTCCGCACCTGATCGCAATAAGCTATTGATTATTTTATCGGGACAGTTTTCTGCTTCAAACGCAATCTGCAAAGGTGTTTTGTTGTCTTTTGCAAAATTAGGATTAGCATTTTTATCTAATAATAGTTCAGCCGTTTTAAAATCTTTTTTACTTAAGCTTAGGTGTAATAATTCACCTAGAAAATCATCGTAGGGCTGTTCATCTGATGGCTTGTACTGGTGTAATAATTCATCAAAAATATCCCATCTTTTGGCGCGATAGGCCATGTGTAAAGGAGTTAATAAATCATTTGTCGAAAGAAGTACGTCAGGCTGTAATATTTTTTGTTCTACCAAACTAACAACAGCTTCTTTTCCTTCTTTATCGAGAAGTGGGGGTGTTTTAAATTCAAATAAGTTAATAATTTCTGTTTTTGTATCATGAATTGGATAACGCTTCGACCTTGAGGTTTGTAATCCATGTAATAACCACTCGATCACATCCCATCTATTTTTTAAAATTGCTTTTTGAAAAAAACTAATCCCTGCATCGTTTTTTTCTCTAATAGAAGCGCGTCTTTTCCTATTTCTACCTTTAGTAAGAAGAGGGGTAATGTTATCTAAATTGCCAGATGTGCGCAGTAATTTGTGTAGTTTGGGTGATCGGCTGAATATAGACATGTGAGCAATATAAAATATTAATTTATATTAATGGTTAACCGTTAATGTGTAATGGCAACTCATTGCTTAACTTATTATACAACTTCTTATTAAGCATTACAGTACATTTTAAATGGTTTTATAATAAAATAATTCATTAAAATTATTGACAGTGGTTGGAGTGTGTGTTCAGTACTTGTTTTAGTGTTGAATAGAAAATGCATATAAAAAGCGTCATAAGTTAAAATGTTTAAAATTTACAGCAGATGGGGGCAATGGAATGGCTTGATGCTGTTTTTTCAACATTAAGGTGGTTAGCATTGGACTGCTTGTGCTGCCAATATAAGCGTGTATTAGGTATGTCTTTAGCCAATAGTCCAGTGAAGTTTTCTAAAATGAGTAATTGTAACTCAGTCGGAAATTGGATAATTAATGTCAAGAAGGGATTAAATTGATCAGCACTTATATTAGGTTTATTCCAACCCAGTATTGTCCATTTGCGTTTTTCATTTAACCTTAACCACTGCAATGCTTCATTTTTGTCTTTAAAGTGATAATAGGTTTGAGTGTTATGCACATATTGATCAATGGGTTGTATCTCACTCTTATAAAAATTAGATGGAATTTGGAGGCTTTGCACATAATCAACTATAGTTTGCATATAGTCTTTTATGTTGAGTTCAGCCAGTTGGTACGCTGTAATTCTTTTATCGTTTACTGCATGTAAATTGGCACCCCATAATAAAAGTGTTTTAATACATTTTCTATCTTTCTCTTGTGTCGCTTTATGTAGTAAGGTGTTATTTAATGATCCTATTGTGATATTTGAAGTGCAGCTCATGGCGAGCAAGTGGCTCAATAAACGAGATTGTTTTTGTTCTAATACCATGCTCCATAAGTTTTCTGGTATGCATATGTCTGATTGCCCCGATTGAGAAGATAATGTCTGTACAAAGAGACGCATAATATCCCATGCTTGCACTTCAACTGCCGCATATAGGAAACCAATAACGCTTGGTGTATAAAAAGTTTTTTGGTGCTGGATAAATCGTTTTAATAAAGTAATTTGTTGGGTGGGTTGTTGAGCCTGATATAAATTTAATATTGTATTGGGATGTTGGGTGATAGATTTTGTTGGATGTAAAGATATTTGTTTTATTGAAGAGTGTAATGACCAATGGGAAAAAGAGAGTAGTGTTTGAATAAAATCATTAAACGCGAGACAATCCGTCTGCTTATCCAAAAATTTGCTAAAGGTTTGTGTCGGTATTGTTTGGGGGTTTTCAACGATATGCAAACAGGTTTGCCCAGCATGATTTTGCACATTAGAGTCTGCACCATTATCTAATAATAACTCTACAACATGCCAATGGCTGCATGCGCTGGCGAGATGCAAAGGCGTGTTACCATCAAACTCTCGTGGTTCGTTAGGTGAATAGCCTTGTTCTAAATATCCTAATACTTCATTATGTGAGCCATTTTCACATGCGATATGCAGGAGAGTAGAGCTGTACAATTCCATTTCTAACTCCATACTACCTTGTTGTAAATCGTGACTCGCAAAATTAGACATAAGGCGTGATATTGACAAAATAGTATTGATGATACGCATTAGTAAAAAATGGTCAATTTGTAGATTCTACAAATAGTCAGTGCGTGCTAATAATGTTAATTAAATTGAATTAGAATTGTGTCGCATAATCTTGGAAGGTGCGTTCCAGTCGATGTGCTAGTTCATAGGTTTCTGGTTCTGTCATAATCAAGGGTGGGAGTAGCCGAATCGTATGAGAAGCGACGATGTCTAAGAGTAGTTTATGATGCAGTGCTACTTCAATGATTTTATGGCAAGTATGATTTAACTCAATGCCTAACATCAAGCCATTGCCTCGTATTATGTTAACGAAAGGATAACGGTTAAGTTTATGCTGTAATATCTCTTTCAGGAGGTTGCCCCTTTGCATCGCTGCTTGTGCTAACTGTTCAGTTTCTAATGTGTCTAACACTGTGAGTGCGCAGGCACAGGCTAATGGATTACCAGCAAATGTACTGCCATGGTAACCAGTCAATATGTTTTCAGCTTTTTGATTGACTAAAAAAGCACCAATGGGTATGCCATTGCCTAATGATTTAGCTAATACCAACACATCGGGTTTGACATTCGCATGATCACACCCTAACCAACGACCGGTGCGACATAACCCGGTTTGAATTTCATCCGCGATCATTAAATAATGGTGTTGATCGCAAATATCACGAATAGCATTTAAAAATTCAGTAGAACAGGCATGGATACCACCATCACCTTGAATAGGTTCTAATAAAATAGCACAAATTTGTGATCCATATGTGTTTACTACTTGATGTAAAGCGTTTATATCATTGAGGGGTGTATGAATAACTGTGCTGTTTAGATGAAACCCTGCCGCTTGTCGTTCTTGTTGTAAAGTAGCACTGCCAGAGGCCTCAAGTGCGGCTAAGCTGCGTCCATGGTAGCTTCCGGTGAGACTAATAATAATAGGATCAGTGATGGATCGTTTATAAGCATAACATTTTGCAATTTTCAAAGCAGCTTCAATGCTTTCAGCGCCTGAGTTTGCAAAAAAGGCTTGCGACATGTCAAAGTATTCACATAACGCTACTGCGAGTGCTTCTTGGGGTGCAATGCGATACAGATTCGACGTATGCAAAAGCTTGCTGGCTTGTTGAATAATTGTCTGCGTAATATTCGGATGACTGTGCCCTAAGTTAGAGACACCTCGTCCGGAAAGTGCATCGAGATAAGGTTCATTTTTCCCATCATCAGACCACAACCATATTCCTTTGCCATACGTAAACGTAACCGGTGCTCGATAAGGGTACACCGGCATTACATGAGCTGTATCGTGAAACAAAGACACCGTTTAATAAAATTTATGAACCAATTAAATTACGATGTACAAATTGCCAGTTTACAATTTCCCAGAAAGCACTTAAGTAATCAGGTCTACGATTACGATAATCGATGTAGTAAGCATGTTCCCAGACATCGCAAGTCAATAAACAGGTTTTGCCCTGCTGTAGAGGGGTGCCTGCATTGCTGCTGGTTTCGATACTCAGATGTCCATCTTTGTTTTGAGCTAACCAAGCCCAACCTGAACCAAATTGATTCGCAGCTGCTGTGCTAAATTGCGTTTTAAATGCTTCTAATGAACCAAAAGTTTGGCTAATAATCGCTTCGAGTTCGCTATTGCATTGGTTTTTCGCTGCTTCAGGTGTTAAGCATTGCCAGTAAAAATCATGATTCCAAGCTTGGCCGGCATTATTAAAGACAGGACCAGGCGCAGCTTGTTTGACAATTTCTTCTAAACTTAAAGACTGAAATTGAGCATGAGCGGTATCATTCAGTAATAAATTTAATTTATCGTAATATGCGTTATGATGTTTATGATAATGAAATTCAAGCGTTTCTGCTGATAAAGTCGGGGCTAATGCATCAAGCGCATAAGGCAAATGGGGTAAAGTATGTTGCATAATGAACTCCTCTTGTAAACCAAAATGGCATAGCCTAAATAAGATAGGTTAACTTTTGGGTTATGATACGCTATTTATTATGTATCGGCTATGCACTTGAGTAAAAATTGTCTTTTATCTAATGGATTCTCTTTATTTCGGTGAAATATATTTTTCTCGACGTATTTTATCATTTTTCAAACCCGTTGCGGCTAATAAATGATAGGCATCATCTACCATATTCGGGTTGCCGCATAAAAATGCCATATCATTATCAGGATTGATATAAATTTTATTTTTAGCATTTTTACTGAAAAACTCACACAATTTTTGGTACAGCTTTCCAAGATAAGGCAATATACCGTTTTTGTAAGTGTATTTTGGCCATGGCTGAGCCAAAGCATGTGTGACATAACCTGTATATTCATAGTTTAAGCGAGGTGAGGGCACTCGGCTATAATACAAACGGAATTCAAAACGCGTGTGATCTTTTGCAAACTGTGCAAATTCTTCTTGATATAACGCATCTTCTTGATGACGTACACCAAATAATAAAATTATCTGTAAATCAGGTTGAGCCTGCATGCGTCTTTCTAATTCAGGTAGCATGGCACGATAAGGCGTCACGCCCGTACCGGTGGCAATGAGTAAGTAGCGTTTAACCGTTTCATTGCGTAAAGTCAGACGCCCCACAGGTCCTGTTGCCGGCAAAATATCACCGGGTTGCATATGAAACAAACATTCGCTGGCTACCCCATTGGAGACATAAGAAGCCGCTAATTCTAATCGATCGGTTCCGTCTTGCCCATAATTCGCCAAACTATAACTACGTCGTAATGTATCATCACCACGCGTAAAATATAAGGTAATAAATTGGCCTGGCAAAAATTTGATTGTATTCGGTGCTTTAAAAATAAAATGTTTGGTTTGAGGGGCAATATCCAAGGTATCGACCAACGTTAGCTCAAAAGTATCTCGACTCATAGGTTTTTCTTCAATGATAGTATTAATGTATTTAATCTAACGATGATTCAAACAGAGTCAACCTAATTTTTCAATTTTTTATGATGAAAACTACGATAATGCTCGAATAGAGCGAATGTGATGTTGGTTAGTGCAAAGATGTGTGTTGGTATAACATGCTAGCGCAACGTTGAAGTATGCGAACGATTAATAATAGTTCGAAATTATTTTATGCCAATAATTATTTTCTAAGACAACATTTGGCTTTTTATAATCAAAAAAGCCATTTAAATTGGCATTATGTGAATGTTAGTTGGGGTAGGTGTTGATTAGAGTGCTTGTAAATAGATCCGTTTGTTTTCCGGCTTTTCGAGAGTGTCTATCACGATAATGGTTAAATATAGATAATGTAATGGTTTCTAATTCATATGGGTCGTTTAGTGCAAATAAACCAATTCTTTGTAAATAAGGGAATCGCCCAATCGGTGCATTATCTAACAGTGCATTAGGTTTCAAGATGTCTCGCTTGACGATGTCGATTGCTATTGGGATATGCAACTCAGGAGGTAGATAAGGCTTACTGTCTGAAATTGCAAATGCCTGTAACATGATGCGACTCTCTTTTTCCAAACGTACTAAGCTGGAAGCTAGAGTACAGGGATGACACAGAATGTGGTATGGCGCTGAGTAGAAGTTGTATCCCCATCGACTTAAATTAAATCGCGATATACTCGTGCTTATAGCACGTGAAGCCGCATTACGTGGTTGATAATATCTAAGGTTAATAGAAGCAGAAGGTTGGAATTGCCTTTTTCTAGGTATAACAGCACCAATATGACGTCTAATGGGTAGACCACGCAAAAATGCACCATTATTTAAGGCTATAAAATCCAATGAGGCATTAATGGTGCCCGGTTCATAATGCGTTTCATAATAATTACCATAACGCTTATTATAACCTACGATATAATGCTTAGGGCGTGGCGGTTCTATTGAATGCAGACGGCAAGGTATCAGAGCCGCATTCAGTTTAAGCATAATACGTTTGCCATAATGATTATCGTAGCTTGCTTGTAATGAAATGAGTGAAAAGTCGATACCGATTGCCATACCGAGAATAGATTTTTCTTGTATGAAATGGCCTATACTATGAATTTCAGGAGCGTGCATCATGCCACAGAGTTGTTTCTCTATGCGATGATAATACAGGCCTATATAGCTTTTCATATAATGACGATAGGGGATTGGGTAGGGTATGGATTGAAATGGTACCGTAAGATGGCCATCTATACCCCAGAGTTGATTGTCTATTTGCTCAATGTGGTTTTGAACCGATTCTTGCGATATCCTAAGTTGGTTTGAAACATAACCATTGATACCCAAGCTATATTTGTTGCGTGATAGACCTAAGCCTAGATTACTAATGGGATGTGATTTAGTCGTGTGAGTAGTGGCTAGGTTTTGGATATAAAATTCGTGTTGATAAAAGTAAATATAATAAGCTGTACGGTTTTGAAAGTATTGATAACCGGCTCCAACCATCTCTTGATCATAATGACTACTGTCTTGCGGGTTATTATATTGATAAAATAGAGGCTTCTGCAATTCTGCCCATATCGAATGATTAGTAACGCTAATGGATAGGGCAGGAATATAGGCTATATGGGATTCAAATGCATGAATGTTTTGAATCAAGAGTATCGACAGTGTTATTAGAGTAAGGCGTATGAACCAAATCATGTGGTGATATTGACTCTATTATGATGTTTTCTTTTGGTTTTTCAATTTTTTCGCATGTGCGTCACGATAATGTTTGAATATATCTAATGTAATTTGCTCTAATTCGGATTTCTTTTCAGCATAAAATTTGGGAATTTTTATTAGATATGGGCATAACTCAGTCGGTGCATAATCCAATAATACATTAGGTTTAAAAATATCCTTCTTGATGATTTCATTCGCTATTGGAATACGCAGTTCCATGGGTAAGTCATATTTGCTTTTTGCAAATGCTAGCTCCTGTAACATAATGCGGCTTTCTTTTGAGAGGCGTATTAGGCTTGAACCTAAAACGACATTATCAGGTGACATACGAGCAGCCCATTGATTGAGATTCAATCGAGAGGTGTTAGTTTTGACGGCGGACGAAAATTGATCGTTAGGTTTATATTGCTTCAGGTTGATTTCATCATAAGGCTGTAGTTTGATATTATGAGGCATAACAGAGCCAATATAGCGTTTAATAAGGGGTCTATGGCAAGAGGATTTGTAATGGAGCGGAATATCAAAGGGATGAATGTTAATCATGAGGCGCACACCATGCAGATTCTGATAACTCACTTCTAATGAAATATATGAAAAAAAGTCTAGACCACAGGCAATACCCAAGTTATATGTGTTACGGTTGAAATTGCCGAATGCATTAGCTGTGCGACTTCTATAAGATGTGCCAACTCTATAAGTAGGGGGTACTTCACCCGTGATTTGTTGTTCTATTTGATGATAAAAAATGCCTATATAACTTCGGGTATAGCGAAAATAAGGACTAAATTGGGACAAACGCATTCCAAAATAACCATCGACACCCCAAATAGGATTATCTCTTGATTGCATAAGAGTATTAGAAATAGGCTTATTTTTTGATTCTGCCCAAATATTTTGAGATTTTGGAAAAAAATAACTATTAAAACCTATGTTCCATTGTGCTTTTGATACGCCTAAACCAATGTTCAAATCCTTATGGTGCGATACAGAGTAATGCGTATTTAAATCGCTTCTAATAAAAGTTCCTGCGTCATAAACATAACCATAGTAAGCTGTATTGTTACGATGATACTGATACCCGAAACCAACTGTTCTTGCCGCATGCTCAACACTGTCTTGTACACTATAATCCTTATAGAATGGCACTTGGCCATCCCCCCATATTAAATGATTGAAATATCCCAAAGATACAGTAGGAATATACGCCATACGTATTTCAAGCGCATGAAGGTTTATGGTGAATAATATCGAAATTGATATTACTATGCGGGATATAAAGCGAATCATGTCCTAGTCCTAGCCATCTTTGTATTTATGGAGTCATTTCCTATCATTATTGTATACATTATTTTCGTATCTCGCGCCAGTATTTGTTGATAATGATAATTGAAACCAATATAAAGCCAAAAAATTGACTCCATTATGATGTTTTCTTTTGGTTTTTCAATTCAGGTAAGGTGGCTTTAGCCCGTTCATTGACCGGTTTAATTTTGAGACGTTGGCCAGGCTGGAGGGTTGTGGTTTTGAGTTCATTCCAGGCTTGTAGGTCGGTGCGTTTAATATCCAGCTGTTTCGCGATGGTATATAAATTATCACCTTTGCGGACAGTGTAATATTGATCTGATGCTGATTGATTTTGGGCAATATAATGCACTTGGCCGGATTGCAAGGCCGAAGAGGGTGGGGCTTTGATAATTAGTGTTTTATTAATCTGTAGTAAGTCTTTGGGTTCTAGACCATTCCAGAGGCAGAGGTTTTCTAATGATACTTGGTGTTTACGTGCAACTGTAATTAAGTTGTCTCCGGGTTGTACCTTGTAATGAAACAATTTCAAATAAAATGCTTCAGGAGGTAATTGAGCTAGCTTTTTCCTAAACTCTGCAGCAGAGCGCATAGGAAGTAATAAACGGTAAGGTTTATTGGGTATAAAAATGAGTTGCTTAAAACCAGGGTTAAATCGTTTTAAATCTTTAATACTAATGTTAGCCAGTTCAGCGGCATGTACGATACTAATTCCGGGTCTTACATCCACTTGCGCAAGATAAGGTCGATTGATAATCGTGGGTAATTGTAATCCATACTTTTCGGGGTTTTTAATAATAGCGGATAGCGCGAGTAATCGTGGTACATAAGAGCGTGTTTCTAATGCAAGCGGCAAATGCCAAAAACTAGTGCTTAAATTACAACGTGCATTGTGGCGAATCGCACGTTGTACGTTACCTTCCCCAGTATCATACGCGGCAAAGGTAAGTAACCAATTACCTGAAAAAAATTGATTTAAATAGGTGAGATAATCTAAAGCTGCATGCGTTGAGGCATGAATATCGCGCCGCCCATCAAAATGCACATCTTGCCGAATACCAAAACCTCTCGCTGTTCCACTGGTGAGTTGCCATAATCCCGAAGCGCCAGAAGTACTATTTAACGCTAGAGGATTATAGGTGCTTTCTACCAGTGGTAGTAATACCAACTCAGCCGGTAGATGTCGTTTTTTCACTTGTTCGTAGATATAATGAATATAAGGCGCTGAGCGTTTAATCGTGGAATTTAAATGGTGTGGACTTGATATAAACCATTCGATTTGAGCTTTGACGACTTCTCGGTGTGTATGATGATCTAAATGAAAATCTTTTTGTAATATGGCCCAAAAATCATTAGAGAGTGCCGAGATCGGTGCTTCTTGCTTGGCAGGTAGTATTTGCTTAACAAATGCTATCCATTTTTTCTGGTCGTTGGCTTGATTAGGCTTATTTTGACCATTTTTGTGGAGACTACGACCTTCATTTGAAGTAGAATGTATAAAAAAGGGTGAACCGCATCCCACGAGCCCCCCTTGCGTGATCATTATCAGCAACAGGCTAATTGTGTATAAACGGGTTAAAAACCGAGAGGTCATAAATTATTTTGTATCATTGCTTACTTCAGTAGAGGGTATGTCCTATTTTGCAAGAAGCGAATATAGAAAACAAGTTGGCTATTACGTTGCCCATTATATCGCATATAGAACCATTACTATCTAAATTGCATGGTCAATGCTTGCTGCATTGCGGTTACGAACTCATTCCATTGGTTAAACAGCACACGCCTTATCAATTTCAGATATCAAATAGTTTAGCTACACCTCATAATAGCGGTAGTTTACCTGATTGTTATGGTCATTATATAGCTCTCCCTTTAAAAACGGATAGTATTGATATTGTGTTAACACCTTATCTGACTGAATATGAAGCTTGTGCTGATCAGGTAATGCAAGAGTTATTGCGTATACTCAAACCTAATGGGTACTTATGCATTGTCGGCGTACAGTTCTATGCGACTCAAAATAATGGTTTTTTTAAAACATTGTATAGTAATATACGTCGCTTAACTTCTACCGCTTTATTAAGTCAATACATTGAAGAGGCTGGTGGTGTGGTGATTGAAAAAAAGCATTTTTTTGAGTGGCCACAATTTAAAAATATTCATTTGAAAGGCTTTGTACGAGATTGTCTGCAGGCATTACGCTGGATAATACCGAGTCGACATCATGCTTTTCTTATTATTGCTCAAAAAAAAGATAGCCAAATACAGCCGATTGAAATTAAATCATCATTACCTTTAGTGAATACCGTTAAATTACATCATGCTAACCGTTGAAATTTTTACTGATGGCGCTTGTCGGGGAAATCCCGGCGTAGGGGGTTGGGGTGCCATACTACGTTACCAATCTCATGAAAAAACACTCTATGGTGCTGAACCACACACCACCAATAACCGCATGGAATTAATGGGGGCCATTAAAGCGCTCGGTATGTTGACCAAACCATGCCAGGTTATTCTGAGTACCGATTCTCAATATGTACAAAAAGGCATTACAGAATGGTTAGCAAATTGGAAAAGAAAAGGGTGGAAAACAGCTGCAAAAGCGCCTGTGAAAAATAGCGATTTATGGCGATTATTAGATGCAGAAGCCCAACGTCACGATATCCAATGGCGCTGGGTAAAAGGACATAATGGCCATATTGAAAATGAAAAAGCCGATCAGCTGGCTAATCTGGCCATTGATGAATGGTTGAATAAGCCAGCTTAACTTATTCAGTTTAGCAGGGCCTAATGGATAAACGTGTAAGATCAGGTGCTTTGTTGCCTAACTCATCAAAAATTCCTGATAAGTAGGGTTTGAGTTCATTGGATGCCACATCAAGTGGTGTTTCGCCTGCATTGTTTTTTGCATTGAGGTCTGCGCCGTAGGCATGTAGTAATTCAATAATTTTTGTCATTGTAGGGCCTTTTTTACCATGGCGCGTAGCATGATGAAGAGGGGTATCACCCTCCGAAGTTGTACTGTTCGGGTCTAATCCCTCTTCTAATAGATGCTTTACAATCATTTTGCGACAACCTTTCAAATCTTCTAGTGGACTGTCTGCTAAATCGAGTTCATCGTTATCAGGTTCTATAAGCGTCAATATACGTGTATTAGTTGTTACTGCTTTATGTAATAGTGTTTCGCTTTCTATCGTTTGATATATATCAGCCTTATGCGCTAATAATTGTTTTACAATTGTTATACTGCGACCTACACTAACAGCCATCAATAAAGGATTAGTTATAACATTAACCTGTTCATTTGGATTCGCTCCATGCTGTAATAGTAATGCGACAATAGGCTCAAAATTATACTTAATCGCTTCGTATAAAGGACTATATGGGTAAATATCTATAACCTGTTCATTTGGATTCGCTCCATGCTGTAATAGTAACTCGACAATAGATTCAAAATTATATTTAATCGCTTCGTATAATAAGCTTCTATTATCTTCCTTATCGCATAATTGAATATCTGTACCGGCTTCTAGTAAGCATTGCGTAATATCGATGAGGTTCTGTTTATCTTGTCTTGCCTCTGCTATGAGTTGTATTGTTATACTTTGTTTTATTAGTCTTTGTATGACGGCTTGTAACTCTCTGTTTGATGCTATTAAGGATGTTGATGGTATATGTTTTGCTACACTGTTTTTTATATCTTGCGTGATATGCTGATCTATTAGTGTTTGTGCTGTTTTGCTTATTTCTTTTAATTCTTGTAAAGGTATTGCTTGTATACCATTTGTTGTATCTTGTGTGATATGTTGGTCAATTTGTTGTTGTATTTTTGTGCCTTGATTGATTAGTTGTTGTATTTTTTGCTTTGTATGTTCGCCCTCAAATATTATTGCTTGGTACAGAGGAGTCCAATTCAATTTGTTAGTAGCATTAGGGTCTTTACCTTGTTCTAAACAGAATTGAATCATAAGTAGGTTACGGAAGTGTCCTGCAAGATGGAGTATTGTCCCACCTCTATTGTTAAAGGCTGTGTCTTCACTGAAACGTTCAAAAAGATATTGTACTACTTCAAAGTGTTCGGATGTATTGTGGTCCGCGATCTTGCTTAGGAAAGGAATCCACGCCGTTTTTTTTGATAATTCTGTTAGTTGTGACGAGTCTGCATTGGCTTCTAGTAATAGTTTTAGAGAAGTAAAACAATCATGTTGTAATGCGATTTCAACCAGTTTTTTCCCATGTTCTTTGATCAGTTCCTGGCTTAACTCTTCATTGTGCTCAAGTAGCAACTGCAATAAATCCAATTGGTTTTTTGCTGCTGCTATATGGAACACAGTGTGCTGGTTATTGTTTTTTATACTAAGATCTGGCTGGTGTGATAAGAGAAACTTTACAATAGGTTTATTAGCGTTTTTTACTGCATAATGTAAGGGCGTCATGCCTAATGAATCTTGAACATTCAGATTTGCTGTAGATTGTTTTAAAATTTTTTGTAGTGGTTTGACTTGGTGATTGGTGGCTGCATTATGCAATGCGGTACGTCCCGATACAGTGCCTGTAGGTAGGTTTAATGGACTCGAATTATTTGCTAAAACTAGCCTGCCGTTTGGACCAATTGCTTGTATACCACCTGCATGGCTGAGATTAAAAAATGGGTTGTATTGTAGCCTCTGATTGGGGTTAGGCATAGCGAGATCGTCTCCGTATAAAGCATGAAAATGTCTACTGGCTTAAAATCTATTTAATTTAAAGTGAATGCAGCAAAAAATAAATTTCAAATTTTAATTATATTCGAATTGCTTTGGGCAATACATACGTAAAAATTATGTTGCTATGCTTATGGCAAAAAATGCTTTTTTATAGGCCTATAAAAAAGTCATTCAATTAGCAGCGTGTGTCGAATGAGCTAGCGGATTAACGGTGTCCAACATGCTATCGATAGCTTTGATTTAATTGCTACTTAATGATTTTTGGGGGGATTCTGCAAAGAAAGGAAAAATGGCTCCCCGAGTAGGACTCGAACCTACGACCAAAAGATTAACAGTCTTCTGCTCTACCGACTGAGCTATCGGGGAAAGATAGGTAATCTAACATAAAATTTACATCGGCGCTAGTCACTTAAGTTTTATTCAATACCAATCATTTCGATATAGTGTTTGAGTTGCGTGAGGCGTTCATTACTTTGCGTCGTGTGTACCGCAATGCCGAGTGCTTTTTTCTGACCGATCAAAATAACCAACTTTTTCCCACGGGTAACACCTGTATATAACAGATTACGGGCTAGCATACGATAATGCTGTATCGTAATAGGGATAATCACAGCCGGATATTCACTACCTTGGCTTTTATGAATGCTCATAGCATAGGATAAATGTAATTCATCTAGATCGCTAAATGAGTAATTGACAGTTTTGCTATCAAACTGTACCTGTAAACTACCTGCTTCTTTATCGATGTTTGTAATATAGCCAATATCACCATTAAAAATTTCTTTGTCATAGTTATTCGTTTGCTGTATTACTTTATCACCGACCATAAAACACGTGCCTAATCGCTCCAACGTAACGCCTGTATTTTTATTGAGGGTGGTTTGTAAAATATGGTTAATACTATGCGTGCCTAAACCCCCTCGATTCATAGGGGTTAGCACTTGAATGTCTTTGATAGGGTGAAGCTGAAAACGCTTTGGAATGCGAGTCGCGACTAATTGTATAATTTTAGACTGAATGGCTTCGGGTGTATCCGCTTCAATAAAATAAAAATCACTGTTAGGATCGGAGGTATCAATTGATGGCATGTGCCCGCGGTTAATGCGATGCGAATTGGTAATGATTTTAGATGTCGCTGCTTGCCGAAATACTTCCGTTAATTTTATACAAGGAATTTTTTCACTCTCGATCAAATCAGCTAACACGCGACCAGGGCCTACAGAGGGCAATTGATCACTATCACCAATTAAAAACAATGCCGCATGGGAAGGGATAGCATTCAATAATCGATTAGCAAGATTAATATCGATCATTGAAGCTTCATCGACAATTAATAAGTCAATGGGGAGGGGTTGGTTCTGATTGTGTTTAAAACCAAATTGTTTGGGATCAAAGCCCAACAAACGATGAATGGTTTTGGTAGGCCACCCTGTCGTTTCTTGTAAACGTTGTGCTGCTCTGCCTGTGGGTGCGCATAAATTAATTTTCAGAGGTGTTTTTTGTTGTAAAAAGTTTAATAAGCTTTTGACAATAGTGGTCTTACCGACACCAGGGCCACCTGTTAATATAAAAAGCTTCGATTGCAATGCTTCTACCACAGCTGCGCGTTGTGTGGGCGATAAAGTGAGTGTGCTTTGTTTTTCTAGTTGCTTGAGGGTAGTGGATGTGTCGAGGCTACCCCAAGGCGGCGTTTTGGTTTCAAATAAACGCTTGAGTTGCATCGCCACAGATTTTTCAGCTTGGTCCAGCGAAGCGAGTGCCACAATGGGTTGATTATCTTGTTGTGATTGAATCAAATGACCTTCTTCAATGGCTTGTGCTAGTGCAAGTTGTATCGTATGCGTGGGCACGGCTAATAGTGATTGAGCGCGTTCTTCTAAAGTAGAAACCAATACCATGCAATGACCTTCTAGGCTTAAATGATGCATGGTATGTTGTAAACCAGCCATTGCGCGTAATACGGAATCTTGTGGAGTGCCCAGCTTTTGAGCGAGCTCATCTGCCGTTTTAAAACCAATACCATACACTTCATGCGCCAAACGATAGGGATTATCTTTGATTTTTTGAATAGCGCTTTCACCGTATTTTTTATAAATACGTACCGCTTGCGCGCTACTGATTTTATGATCTTGTAAAAAAATAATAATATCGCGCATGGCTTTTTGTTCTTGCCAGCCTTGTAATAATTGTTCCTGTCTTTTCTTGCCGATACCGCTGAGTTTTAGTAATTTTTCAGGTTGGGTATCGATAATATCTAACGTATTTTCACCAAAAGTAGCGACTAGTTTTTTAGCAAAATGAGGTCCAATACCTTTGACGAGTCCAGAACCTAAGTATTTTTCAATGCCGGTTAAAGTAGTCGGTGCGATAAGGCTAATTTGTAGCGCTTTAAATTGCTTACCATGAGTATGATTGTGTGTCCAATGACCTTTAGCTTTTATGGATTCACCATTCTTGACTAATAACGAAGTACCCACAACCGTAACTAAATCGCGATAACCTTTTACCTGGAGGCGAAGTACAAAAAAGCCATTTTCTGGATTATGAAATGTAATCCGCTCAATGACGCCCGTTATCGTCTCCAGTATTGGCTGTTGCATTGGATTGATGTTATGAGAAAAGGCGAATCACAGTACTGCCTAGGTAACTTAAATGCTGCATACCATAATGAAAGAAAGTATTGACTTGATTTAAGCAGTGTAAAATAACATCACCTTTTTGATAAAGCGTATAGCCAGTGGTTAAAAATAAGCTTGACCATATTGCGCCGCCCGTATAAGCAAACAATGCAAATCGAGGATAAGGAAAATCAAGCGTACCCGCGGTATATCCTGTAAAGTGACGTATGCCGGGAATAAAGTAACCGACGAGTAGTGACCACTTGCCAATACGTGAAAACCAATGTTGTGCTTTCTCAAAATGCGTGCTTGTTATACCAATTCGTCTAAAGAATTGACTTGCTAAGATATAGGTGAGTATATAATGACCGAGATAAACACCTAGAAGGTAACTGATGGTGATGCCAACCCATGCGCCTGTAATAGCCGCTATAATAGTCGGTACAGCCTGCATATTACCTTTGGCAATTAATACTCCAGAAGCGATTAAAAGTGGTTCATCCGGTATAGGTAAGGCGATAATGCCCAGCATGAGTAAGAAAAATAGCGCCAAAGCGCCGTACTGATTAATCCAGGGCAATACAGTATCTAACGTAGCAAGGAGTTGTTCGATCATAATGCAGGCATCTATAAAAAAACTATCAATTACCTATAATCATAATGTGTGTTATTGTCAAATAAAATGCTTGCTAGATTTTACTTTTCTGCCGGAATGCGAACTGATTCAGCGGTCGAATTGTTAGTTTAGTCAAGTTGAGCGATGTAACTTTTGCAATGCAAATCCTACACTAATATCGCTTGGGTTCGTACTTGACCCTGCTGGAAGTAATTCGCGTGGTGGTGGCCATGATGAAGCAAGTTGTTGCTGAGGGTTTCGATATAATTCTTGCTGTTTTAACGTGCTTGAAGCTAGTCGTTTGTCTGATTGGGTGTTCTCAAACGCAGCAATGTTTGCCAATTTTTTTTGAAAAATGACTCCTTACCTCAATTAATATATTAGGTCGTAATAAACACGGTAATTTTATTACAGATAAAAGGTATAATAATTAGAAACAAGGTTGTCAGGTTTAGCTTTTATAGTGATTTATAAACCTGTCCCGTACATTAAAAACATAATGCACTATTCGAGGAAAATAACCATGCCACATTTAAATAAAACGTTTAGATTTAATGATTTTTGTAGTAAACATACTAGGCCTTATTATCCAGGCAAAATAGTAGTCAATTTTGAAAAAAATGATAGCACAGAAAATGGATTACACGTTGAAATTGAAGCACCTCAATTAACATTACATTCTATCCAGCGTGGCGAGGATCAAGAATTTTATTCTAAACTAAGAGCTAACTCAAAGGCGAACCATTTGTTTGGTGACGGCAAGCCGTTGCCAATAAATAAAGCCAACGAAATCAGCAATATGCAAATTGAGCGTTGGGAGAATGGTTGTGCTTTAGCAGGATTTATTATCATGTTAAAAGAGGAAGAGAGTAATCACTTAAAAACGAATCAAATAAAATCGGATGTGACCGATGCAGGGCGTATTGGTTATGTGGTATTAGGTTATGGCGGACAATATATACATAATACAGCACAAAGCGCTATTATGCTTCATCCTAATGCTTGGCAAAAGGGTTATGCTAAAGTAGCATTATGGTCTATTTCAAATCCTTATGCCTATCGTCTTACGCATGAAAAAAATGAAAAAGATGAAGTTCTGTTTACCGGAAGAGACAATCAGCCTTTAACTGGTATTGAAGCGAGTGCTCGTGTTGATAATCCACATTCAATAGATGCGCTTTTAAACAGTGGTGCTGATATTCAAGACATTCAAGAAGTAGCAAAACCTGTTAAGTCTGCTGATTTGGCTGTAATTAATCAGTTGCCAGAGCCGCTTAATTCCCGATTTGTTTTTTTCCAGCCCGCTAAAAACTTTGTTCAAAGCGAGCCCAAGTGTGATCTGTCAGAACTGTTACCGAATGCCGCTCGGTTGGCTGCTGGACCATAAGGTTTTTTAATTACGTTTTAAAAATAATTAAAAAGCAAAAACAAATAGGTTCGTATCGGTTCAATCCTGTATATTCTCAATCCTTGAGCCGACACGAATCTTTTGCTGTTCACTCTCTTGTACAATTTGAAACCTAAGTAATAAGTAAAAAAATTATTTCTCTGG